>UCOL01000090.1:0-113197 GCA_900474335.1 Ormyrus nitidulus
ATGGCAATATACCATTGCTAGTGCAGTTCGTAATATAATATTCATTACAAACTAATTGTTGTTTCTTATCTATTATGTAAAATGCTCTATGGAGTAGTATTGAATAGAAATGCATTTGAATAAAATTTGCCATTTAAATAAAATAGTTTTTTGTGCAGATTCTGTTTTTAGAGTAAAAAAATTGGCCATATTTTATATGGTGTTCAAATACTCGACATTATTGATAATGAAATATCTTATAAAAGTAACTTTTTTTGTGTTTATAAAGTATTTCATTAAAGGAATATTCTGTCAAATGGCGCTGTACAACTTGGCTATAGTACAAGAATTTATGTTGAAAATTTTTTATACTTGAAATACATATGAAAATAACCCAAAACGTTCGCCGGGCTGGGTTATTTTTACGTTTTTTTACGGAAAAAAGCTACTTTACGACGTCCTAAAGCAGAATCCCGTCTTAAGTTGCAAAGGATTCTTACCAGTCTTACTAGTATTTTACTATACAGGTAACTAGAATAATATGTTATTACAGTAGAGAACAATGAATAGAACTTAAAATAAACGTAACTAGACAAATTAGTTTTTAGACACAATAGAACATACTAGTTAAATATTCTAAGAAAGCTCAGAAACATGACTTAAATCCAACGATTAGCCTTTTTCATGGTGAATAATTTCCTTCGTGAACATTTTTATTGTTTTGAGTTTTACCAGAAATGATTTACTCAATACATGGTCCTTCCATTCTAAGATGATTTCCCTCTTGAGAAAACCTTCAAAATCTTTAGAAGAAATCTGTTATCTGTTATTCATAGCGAAGAAGAACAAAGTCAATTGAAGAATTTACATCGCTTTTCTGTGCCTCACTCGGAAGATTACCATAAATAATTCAAGTGAACCTGGCTCCACTTATGTAGGAACATTTGTTTTTTTTTCTCCACTTGTTCTAGGAACATTTATGTTTTGTTTTTCTACTCCAATCCTACCTGAAAGATCATCAACAGATATAGATTTCATTTTTAGTTTGAAATTTATTCCCAATATTCTTTTAAGGATATATTGATTAATTCAATTGCTATCATATAATGGATAATAGGGATACTACTATGCTAAAAATATGATAAGGATCTCTCTACTTTTAGTTTAGTTATTTTTGCCATACCTATATATGTGATTCATAATATCTTCTGTTTTGCTTACATTTTTTGCATCTAATGATTCTTTATAAGTAATATTAGAAATATGATTAAGGTTTTCTAAAAATAAAAAGCATGAATAATTTTTAACGAAATTTGTTTAAGAAATTTGAGAATTTTTTAGGAAATATAAAGATACTAGATTTAGGATATAAATATATAACTTTTATTTATTCTATACATGTGTTTCTAAATAAATTTGAACTGAAAACGGTCTTGGTGTCGTATAGGTTATAAATTAAATCCCTTTAATACACTTTATTTTGATAACATCACGACAGCGAGGCCATTTATTTTTATAAAAACATTGCACTAATTTGATGGTCATTTGCATTAATGAATATTTGATTTTAATACATATTAAATAATTTATAGTTTAAAAAAATAATTTTTGTGAATAAAATATCTCTTTATTTTTACATCCTACCCTGATTCTTTTAATTCTTTTTGTGCGGCTTTGCGTTGCTGAATTGGTCAAAACAATTGAGACACACTATGCACAAATATAATTTTTTTTTACTTATTACATTACAGATAAGAAAACTGTAAAATATGACATAGATGTTTTCATAATCTAAAAAAAATTTTAAACATTTAATATCAGCATATAGATATAATTGTCTTAATATAAAAATATTCAAAATAATATTAAGCAAATAGTAGTGTCACTTGAAAGAATTTTCATACAATATAGCATTTTAACTTGAACACACTTCGAAATTAAAATGAACAAAAAATTTTAAAATCATATAAAAAAAATATATCTTACGATTCCAAAAGTTTCCATGGACAATGGACTTATTTTACCCGCAGTCAATTCACGTGGTGTTACAGATCGACACATGATAACACTTGTAAATTTTCGAGCTTTTGTTGAAGTAAGGTACCACTGACTTTCATAGCTGTTAAAAAAAGTTTATGCCTTTAAATTAGTAAATTCGTATCATTTCTATTGTCAGATAAATAATCAGTTACGTACGCAGAATCAAATATTTCTTTACTAATGTCAATAACTCCTTGACCAACCCAATTTAGGTAAAATAAGTGAATAATAATACCTATCATAAAAGCACATATTCTTCCAGCGCGGATCAAATCATGAGATATGTATATGGTCTGAAATTGAAAATTTTTATATTTTTATTCACAAATTCAGTATATTTTGTCATTTTGTCCTTACACTGAGAGAAATTATTGGTTAAAAATTAGAAATTAGTAGGTCAAAATTAATATTTTCCTCGGTAATTGGAGGACAAAATGCCATATTTACAATATTCACAAGTTACTTTAATAATATTTACCGACTATTTCAAATAATTTTTACTTTTTATTAAGGAAATTTAGAAATTTTATTATTTTTTTAGTAAAAAGTGCCAACTTTTTTGAAATTTTATCGAGGCTACTGGTAAAATGAACCAACTAAAAGAAGTAAACCGTCGTTAGAAGTCGGTCGAATCAAATTTGAGGTTATATATTTTCCTAACATTAGAGAGTATTAAATTGCAATATAATGTTACATAACAATGTAACAGTTTGATGTTCAATAATCTACTATAAATAAATTGTGAAGCATTCTCGCTATTTTGTGAAATATTAATTATATTTTGTAATCATTATTAGTGAGCTGACAATTAAAGGCAGGTGTTACGGATGACGCGCGTGAAAGATGATAAGCGCATCCGTAGACATATGAGGGCGACTCGAAGAAGAGATTAGTATACGCATCGGTAGCTCAGTGGGAAGAGTATCCGTCGCGAAAACGGAAGGTCCCGGGTTCGATTCCTGGCCGAGTAAAGCCATGCCTCTTTTTTTCGAGTCTTAAATCCTCAATCAATCCGCGCACCCACGTAACACTAATAATATCTAACACGTTTCTCCATTATATTCCAATGTTTAAATAAAAAGTTACCTTTACAAAATTTTAATAAAGAAAAACTTAATTTGTTTGTCAGCCTTATACAATAGATTTTCAAAAAAGGCCTATTCATTGACCCGAAGTCGCTCTTATCTCCGCCTAAAATAAAATTTCATAATCAATTTAAATATATTAAGACGACGCACATCGATAATCCAGCCTATTACATCTACTAAACCATCGTTAATCTTAGACAACAATGCTCTCCTTGACAACTCAATATAAATCAAGCATCAAAATTGTGAATCACGACGTAATATCGTACCATCAAAATCCCTCCAAGTCATTCACAGCAGTCCAGCCTCTCCAAAAATAATTCTCCCCATTCATCGCCCTCACTCAGCATCGATAATCAGCCACACGAGTTGCTCTAAGCAGCTAAACCATTGCATACCCAGCCAATACAGTCGATCTCCGTAAATAGGCCAAAGCTCGCTATTAATTCCGCGCGTGAGAAAACGAAAACGACCTCTCCAGCAATGCCAAGATCAAGATCTCTCCTCTCCCTTCTTCTACTCTTACAAGATATCCCGAGCGGCAGCAGCACGTGAACTGGTTTTGGAGGCGCGTCGGGGAAAGGTCGTTCGCATCGTTCGAAAAGTTCGAAGTTGGTGTGCCTCGAAGAGGGAGACGGAGGAGGAGGAGGAGGAGGAGAGGATAATCGCTTCGTGACCGTGCCGTGCAATTTTTCGCGCGCGCCTGGAAGCCTTGCGGGCAAAAACGCGCTCGGCTTTTTTGGGTAGGTTAGGGAGGCTTTTTTCGGGGTAATAATTTTCTAAGAGAGCTGGAGGGGGAAGATAATGTGGAGGTTTGGTCTCTGCTTTGATCGGGTGTGGTGAAGTTAATTGAATAGATTGGGAGTATAGTGGAGAGCAATAATTTAGATTTTTGTCCGGAATTTAAGCTAGTTTTAAAAGTTGTTTCTTATATTTTTGCATGCATTTGATATTGTTAGATTTTAATATTATACTTTTTACTTTAACTTTTATATAAATGTGTGTTAAAATTTTTGGTTAAATTAAATTCTTAAAATATATAATAATTGTTTCATTAAATCAAAATATTAAAAGTAGATTGTTTTCCAAATAGAGAGGTCAGTGTTTGTCTACCGAAATACATTAGTACAGGTACATTTTCGAAGTGTAAACAAGGCTTTTAAGTATCTGGCTCAGAGTGGATTCGTCAGTTGAATAGGAAACTACGTTATATAAGTTTTTTTGTCATTTTCTGTGTATCAATTGATCCTACTCTTTTTAAAAGTTGTCTAACTTTTTCTTTCAAATTTACAAGTTTCAAAAAAAGTGAGTTTTTATCATTGCAAGATATTTATAAATGTGTTGTTGTAATTATAAGAATTGTACTTGTGCAAGATATAATAACATTTATTAACAAAATAGTGAAAAATAATACTAAATTAATAACAATACTACTTCTTTAATTGAAAAAGAAATTATAAAACATTCTAACAGAATATTTAAAAAAAATTTTGGTCCGATTTTTTCTATGTTTATTAAAGTTTTACAGGATGTCTAGTGGCTCATCTCAAAATTTATATAGTTTGATATCAAACGCAAAAAAGAAATATACAAGAAGTTTATCTCATCCTTCAATTGCGCCGGTAAACCCGCCGTCTACCAAAACATCGCCTTCAGCTTCGAATATGACGAAAACTAATACTCTTCCCAACATCAAACGGAAACCTCCGAGTCCGAAGCTAAGTAAAATTCCTTTTTTCAAATCATCATCCCCACGTGGCAGTTGCGCTGCTCCAAAAACCGAACCTCAGAAGATCGACGTTTTGGAAATGAAAAGAATGCACAGAGAGCAAGCTCTGGCTGCTAGAAATGGGGGCAAACTACCGGTAACTAGGACAACCTCTGATCCACAAAAAATGTTCGACCCCAACAAAAGCGTTTTCCAAAGAGGTAACACTTATATAAAGGAAGATACAGCCGCAAGAATGAGTTCTCCTCCGTTTTCCTACGCTTGTCGTTCTCCAAAATACGTATCGACTACCATAACTACGAAATTGATAACTACGAAGAATGTAATTAAAAAATCAATCTCTATTCCAACTCCTACAACTGTTCGTTCTCCTACGGCTTCTAGGAATTGTAAGTCTATTATAAAAGCTCGAATGAGAACGCCCTCTCCCTTAGATAATATGAAAAAAATGCACACAAGATCAGAGGCCGCATTAAGTACACCCCAGCCAGAATCGATTAGTCCTAAGAGGATATCATTTCAAAATATGAAAAGTCCTCTTCAAAAAGAAATGACGTTCGTCTCTGAACCGAACTGTTTTTCACCCGAGCAGAAACAGCAACCAAAATCTAGCAATGACAATAGTGACTGCGCCGAAATCACCGAAGATATAGACTTTACTTTTTTGGACGAAAAGCCGGAGGTAGATGGCGTAACAATTAAACGAGCACTGGACGAATGCCGCAATATTCTAAAAAATCTGTGTACAGCTTCAGCAATGGTAGAAAAGCGAATGAGCAGACTTGAGAAACAGGTACGTAAATTATGCAACGAGCTTGAAGAAAGCTTCATGATGCTTCCCAACGATCAGCTAGAAGTGCGCGAGGCATTGATCGACAGAATGCGTCGCTTGATGGATTTGCAGTCGGAAGTGTCTGAGCAATTAGCCATCCTTAAAGTCCTAAATGATCAGATAAAGCAGCACGGGGACACGCAGAAAGACCTTGAGAATATTCAAGAAATGTATAACAGCAGAGTAGATGACATTAAGCGGACGCTCACTCAATGTTCTAAAGAAAATTCTAAAAATGAGCCCGATTTGAATATGAGCCGGCAACAGAAAATAAACTCATCGATGTCTGAAGAAGAAGCTCTTCCATCAGTAAGTGGTTTAACTACCCAATTGGCTGGTATGAATTTGGAAGGTGCTTCGGGTGGCGATAATAAATGTACGACTAATCGAGATAGAGATGACCGTATAGGAAAACAATATTGTAGGATAAATTTGGGAAGCTCTAAATGCAATATTACTCAAGAGAAAATAAACTCATCGACGTCTGACGAAGAACCTCCTCCACCAGGACGTGGTTTAACTTATACCCAGTTGGCTGGTATGAATTTGGAAGGTGCTGCGAGTAGCGATGGTAAATGTACGACTAATGGAGATAAAGATGATCAAATAGGAAAACAATATCGCAGGATAAATTTAGGAAACCGTAGACGCGATGTTACTCAAGAGAATTTAACAAATCCTAATCCTGAAATTGGTGCACAGAGTTTATCGATGCAAATGCATTTAAGAAATACTAATCAGGAAATTGATGTTCAAAGTACGCCGACGCAATCTTATTTAAGAAATTCTGAAAACGAAACAGATTATTCAACTACGTCGGAACAAGTGCATTTAAGCAGCGCTGAACAAGGAACTAGTTCCTCAAGTAAATCGAAGCAAACGACGACGGGTGCAACGGACACTAAAGTAAAAAACAAATTCCAAAAAAATAAGAGGCTGTTAAAGCCGAAGAAGAATATAACAAATCCTCATTCGGATAATGAATTAGATCGAGAGAAACCCAGGAGATTGTCTAAGTCAAGGATGACGTTGGGGGACTTCAATACTGACTGGTGTGCGAGAAGTATATCAGATGTGCAGGTAAAGAAATCGAAGGTTGAACCAGGTGTTGTCAGTAGGAATCCAAATGATAAAAGATCCATAAGAACTTTGACTAAAAAGAAACCTAGCACAGCTTACTGTGAAACAGAATATTTGTAAAGACGATCGATTTGTTTTAAACTGTCACATATGGCCTTTTAATTCGTTTAATAACGAATCCTAATATTTGTAATTTACATAATAAAATTTAAATAGCTAAAGTTAATCAAAAGACTAAAGTTTAAATAGCTAAAAAATTTAAATAGCTAAAGTTAATTAAAAGACTAAAGATAAGATTATATTAAACTTTATAATGAATAAAGGTTCTGAAACCAAAAGTTTCAGTTAATTTTGTATAGAATTGTTATTACAAAATTAGTAAACACGCCGAAGATTTTCAATAATGTATATTGGGATTGCTTAGATAGCGTACAAAGCGTTTTACTTGCTATTTTGCTGACGTTATGAAGCGACAATATTTTTCTTATACAAAGTTTTTTTTTTATAAGAAATACACTAATCATTACTATTTAATGTAAGTAAATAAAAAAGATTAATAATTGCACACAAATCCTGTTATTATTTCAAATAAAAAACGAATCCTTTTTCTAATACCTTATGTCTAAAAATAATTCGAAATCCCGAAACATTCAGGGAAAGAAGGTTGAAATAAAAGAGCAAACATCACGTAAAAACGATTAATTCCGAGCGATTTTCTATAATGGACTAATCAAGAGAAACGCTAAATAATAACAGAGAGGGCGTACCGGCGGGAACGTGCCGGCTACATAAGCAATTGCGTGCATCCTAGGACGAGGAAGCTGAAAGCGCTCGCGCCACTCTCGAGGCTCTCTCGAGACAGAGAGAGAGAGAGAGAAGGGAGGGAGAAAAGTCGGCGCCCCTCGTTTCGAGACGGTCAAATTGCGCCGGCGGCACTCTTCGCTCAGCTCGTGGGAGCCTCCGCGGATCAGTATTCTATTCTTGGATATTATTGCGAATTAAGAATTTCGCTCTTATCCGTGAATCGCGAGTATCTATAGCCGCTGATGTTGATGCTGTCAGCGGAGAGATTCGAGAAGAATATTCCGTTGTATACATAATAAGCGAGTCAACGTAATGCGCGTGCTTGAGCTCGCCGAGGGACGTGACGTAATGTGGATTTCTAAGGAAATTCCAATTTTTTTTAGCTCTTGCATCCGTGATTGTAGGGGAGAGACTTTGAATTTTCGAGCGGACGTGATAGCACGTTTTCTCTAGGAAAGCTATGGAGATCTGAAGCTATTTTGCTTGCTTTTAGGATAACGTATTTGCCGATAAACAATGCTTGAGTGTCATTATTAAGTATGTTGCAATAAACATTTCAGTATAGCGTTTTAGCTCTTGAATTCTTTCACGTTCTATTTCTTTGTATACAGATAGTAGAAAATTTGTTTAAAATTTACATACCGTTATCAAAAAGAACGGATATTTATGTGTCTATAATAGAAATTATCTAACCTCGCAATTTACATATTTCAAAACTGAAAGAAATAATAGATTTATGAAACAAAGGCATAGTTCTATGTAAAATAACACGGATTCACGATGCAATTATTATTATTATGATTATTATTCTCGGTCGACTGGTGCAATGCGCGAATCTTAAAAAAATATAAGAATTCTACCAATAAGACTGTCGCAAGATGTTACATCAATAGATAAACCACCAAACTCCATAACTCCGAGCAATATGCCAAGCACCTCAGCACCAATGAATTACTCCAAAGCAGTCCTCACAAAAACTCAATCCGGCGTCCGTCACAACCGGCAAAACAGAAATCCAATCAAGCGCCCTTCCCCCCTAATCCCCTCCTCCCAAGTCGCCACACGTTGGAGAAAAAGCCGTTTAAACGGCCGCCACAATGGTCCCACGAAAGCCCAACTCGTGCGCCACGCCGCGACCAGCGCCGATGGAATCAGCTGTGTCAGCCAGGCAGGACGTCAGAGCGAGAGAGAGAGAGAGAGGAGCGCACATAAAGGCGAGGATGAGCTGGAGGCCTGTGGGATTTCTCAAAAGCCGAGCCCGCGGCCGCCTCACGACTCGCAGATCTCGCGCCAAGATGCGCCCCGACGAGCTGCAGAGGGAACGTGCCGGACGAGAGCGCCGCGGAGGATAAGGCAAATACGCCGCGCCGTGTGCCGCTTGATATCTTACTTTTTTCCAGGCGTAATTAAGCGGGGATACGAGGTATTTTTCAACTGGGCAGCTTCTTGCTATGGGATTCTTGGACCTTTGGCAGTTTTTGTTTTAACGACCCGCTTTAGAGGTCTGAAGATTCCTTTGGGAATTAATGTTTGGAAAACAATAATGAATATTTGGGTTTTGTTTTCAACGCTTAATTCAACCCGTCGAGGGTACTGTTTCACAATCGAGGGACGGATTTTGATGAAATTTTGACAGGCTTCAGGAAGAATCCAATTATCCGTAGCTCGTTCTCACAGACCTTTAAACTCGAGATGCCATCAGCCAGTTTTTTCTAAATGCCCCGTTAACTTGCTTTAAAATTAAATCAAGTAAAAGTCTAAAAAGCTTTTAAATTGGTGCTATTTTACCAAGATCATAAGAAACAAGCCAATTATTATTTATCCAATAAAACGAAGCGATTCTTCCCGAAAACTTCCGTCTCGCCCTGCACTGCACGCGAAAACAATATTTCATCTCATTACGGCACCCAGGCCGCTGAAAGTAAAGCATCTCATTAAGACACTCGAGCATTCAAGACCGAAATCCCACTCGGCTCTCTCGGCGCGGCAAACAAAGTCCAGGCGCGCCGCTTCCACGAACGGAAAGCCGCGGAAATCTCGGGGAATATCTCGTTTGGCTCTGCTTGACCGAGCCACGTACACACACACACACACACGAACGAGCTCCTCTCTCTCTGTCTCTCTCTCGCGCGGTTTCCCACGATCTCGGCCCCGCGGAGAGAGGAGAGTCGCTCTCTCGCGCTCGCGCGGAAGAGATCTACGCACCGGCTCCTCCGCTTCCGAGAGTGCGCGCGCACGCGCCGCCGTCAATTACCGAGCCTCGAAGCCCGATAAGCGGCGAGCCGTCTTATTGTGGTTATTACCGCGGTTTAAGCCGATGCGCCGATAAGCGGATATGTTAATTCGCTTTAATTAGATGGGGAGGCTCGCTTTTTCCCGAGGAATTCGGATTGCCTGCCGAGGAGAGAGAGGTGCTGATGGGGTAATTGAATACAAATTGTGCTTTGCGAATTGGCGGTTCGTATATATCGAGCGCCTGTTTCTGCCGCTGGTAAAACGAGCGAGACTCATTTTAACGCGTGTTCGCGCTACTTGGAAGTGAAAAGAAAAAGAAAAAGACTCCTTTTTTAGTTCAGCAGTTTCTACGGTGAAGGTACAGAGTGCAGATGAAATATCGCTTGGAAATCGACACAAATAACTTTTTTAGAACTACTTAAAATAATTGCCGTGCAACAACGGAAAATGCATCGTTCGCCAATGTCGAGGGAAAGTTTGTTTTTCCCGACGAACGCGCGACTCTTAGCCTAGATTTCGATAATGCCTGCTGCGGATGCGTTCCTCGAAATGTTTAAAAAGACCGTCCGCGTTCCCGAGATACGCGGCGATTTTAAAAATTTATCGATCCCAAGGCCCGACGACCTCCGGCCTTTTTGACCGATAAATTTGTTCAGAATTTGCATCCGGCATATGAAACGTTAAAACCGGTTACCGCGAGTGATCCCGCAGAGGTTAGATTCTAAATTGCCGATGATAGGCGATACGTGAGCCGCTTCGTAATGCGAACTCATCCCGCGCAAAAGTTCCAGGGAAATCGACCGTTTTCCTCGGGAATCCGCTCGCAAAAACTGACCAAAAGAAGCTGCTCCGTACAATTAGTTATTAACCAACGGTACTTCCCTGCCGGACTTTCAGGATCGATCGAACTCGTAATCAGATGATTAAAACGGGTAATAGAAGGTTTTGAACCCCGCTGGAATACCTTGGCTTTAAAAATTATCGAATCCACGGGAAGATGAAAATAAATGGATAATTGAATATGATCAATTATCCATTCAATTGATAAAATCAACTACCTGCCAGATCTAAACTCGGAATTCAACCTCAATCGATTGCTGGAACAATGTGGCATAAAGAACAGAAAAGCGAATGACACTGCAGTAAAAAAAATGCGCCATCGTCTCCCAAGCCCACAATTCCACCTCTTACAGAAAATGAGGCCTCGCATTTCTCGAAACTCCGCGGTAAAAAGACGCATCTCTATAAACAAGCGGAAAAAGCAGTGCCGCGTCATAACTGGCGTAACGGTGCGTCGACTCTCCTGTCCCCCTCTCGTAATTTCTTCATCAGCCGGGCCCCAATCGTCATCCATAAATCAGGAACCCGCGCACGAAGCCGCAGCGATGCCCCGGTCACAATTAAGCGGGCATTTTTGCTCGGGCATCCGAGATAATTACTCGCTCGCGAGTTCTGAAAATCGCCGCTGCCGCTGATGGCCGAGCCTCGATAGCCGCGGATCGCGACGTCTGGATCTCGTTCATTAGCCGCGGCAGCTGACGCGATTTCCCGAGGAAGCCGCGTCGTCCCCGCCGCGCGGATTCCGCTTCCTGGTGCGGATAGTTGAAAGGCTGAATGGGGGCCCCCCCCGATAAAGGGGGGCATTAAGAGAATGCACCGCTCTCCGAACGAGCGCTAAGTTTGAGGATAGCGGCGAGAGGAGGCCGTTTTATTTTCATCGTAAAGTCGGGGCTCCTAGTGATAAAAGTAACAGTACCGTGCGGATTTTAGCGATGCAAAAAAGTCGTTTGCGTCTTTTGAAAAATTGGCGCGCTCGATCTGCGGCCGGAGGCGAGATAACTGTTGCCTTTAAAGGAGGCTGTTGTTGCGGATTGAGATATTCCGAAAAAGGAGGTTTTGCTGTGTCGAAGATTATTCAGTGTCAATGGGTAATATATAGTATATGTTACTTTTAAAATAATTTAAATGTACTTTAGAACGCTATAGTTTTAATTTTAAAAAGCTCCGGATTTATTGTTATTGTAAATAAAATTAAAATTACGCAATAACACTTTTATTTATTTTTCATTTGTATACGTAGATTGTACACCTGTCAAGTCAATACATTCTTAATGCGAGAGCCGCGCTATAACGCAAGGTGTGCGAGTATAACAGTGAATGTCCAGCTATGCGTAGAAGGTAAAACCAGTCTTTTATCTCCTTTCGTCAAACTCCCTGTAGAAACCGAGAACGCCAGTGCACATGCACTAATGAAAATAGAGGGAAATATTAGTACTTTCCCTGAATTGGACAAATGAAGCAGTATGAATCAATCGGCCCAACATGAATATGCACTCAATCTACTATTTTGCAACTCGTCAAAGTAAACCAACAAAAGAGGACAAAACCATTATCTTTTACGTTCCAAAAACTTTTTCAAAAACGAAAAAATTCATCCGAATGCAAGCCGACCGATGAACCGCCCTTTCCCTCCACCGAAATCCGCGTAAAACAAAAATTCACTCGATCCTCCATTAGATTTCAATAGCATCGGGGGAAAAAAAATCGTTATCGGCCATTCGTTTCTTCGCCGACAGGACCGCTAATCAAGCAGATTAGAGGATGTATAGCTTGTGCACGTGCCGGCTTTTACCCCAATTTTCGGTGGGGGGAGGATTACCCTTTACGAGTGCGAGTGTCATCGTCGGAACGTACGAACACCGAAATGCCATAACCCGAACGAGGGCTGAGCAAATTTATTTGACAGAGGGCCAATAGACCTTCCGAGGATTCCCACCGGCGAGTCTATATAGAGAGAAGGAGATTTGGGGCTTTATAATTTTAGGGAAGACTTATGGGTTGGTAAAAATTTTGGTCTGCTGGTGTAAAACAGAAAACAAGTTGATAATTGCCGATGTTGGATTTTTATTGCTAATTGTTCTGTTTGGAAATAGAGAAGAGTAATTTAGAGAAGGTTTAATGTCCGTGGTAATATTTTACGGCAAAATTATTGATTTTTTATTAGTTTTATAAAATTAGAAGATCTTCATTTATGACGGTTGCCACATTTTATTAGCGCGTAAAAAAGTATTTTGATTTATATCTGTATTTGTTCTTTAGTTGGGCAGATGGCAGAAAAAAAATTGATTTACAAGCATGGAAATGAATATCTACGAGCAACAAGTAGAACAAGTTAGACACGGTGAGACTTTATATCCACAGTATATTTTTACATGTCATGTAATTAGTTTCTAACGCACCTCTCCTAATTTTTCATGGCAACAAACTGACTACATTTTTCAGTTAAGCGAAAGTGATTATTTACATTTCTTCAGAAAATACAAGCCTTTTAATCTGCAGAGGAAGTATTTCACACCGCGATATTTGTAATTCTAACCTCGTAATTTCACGCATGAGAAACTCACTATAAAAGTCATATAAACCACAATCACAAAAACCCTCGCCACCTTTCCAAATTCAAAGTCGCAAGAACCGCCGCGTACGATTAAGTAACGCTCAGCATATACACACGCAGCATTATTCGAATTTTCGCGCGAAGCCGATAAATTCATTAAATCGTTTCGTCGCCCGGCCATAAATACTCGACGCGAATATTGAAAACGCGGGCGAAACGCTTCGCGGCATTTATAAACAGAGGCGAAAGCTGGAAACGCGAATATTCGCGTAGTCGGGCATACGTAATATCGAGCGCTTCTATATACGCTCGCCGTTTCGTCGGCCGCGGGACGTTTAATTATGGGGATATCCGCTGCTTTTTTTTTCCCCGGCGC
Source organism: Ormyrus nitidulus (assembly GCA_900474335.1). Classification (NCBI taxonomy): domain Eukaryota; kingdom Metazoa; phylum Arthropoda; class Insecta; order Hymenoptera; family Ormyridae; genus Ormyrus; species Ormyrus nitidulus. Next base: position 13,558 of record UCOL01000090.1, read on the forward strand.
GATCGATCTTCTTTGTTTGCCTCCGGGCTCTCGCCGAGAGCGAACTCTCGGCGGGACTCGGCGCCCTCTAATTGCGATTCAATAAAAATAATGCGTCGGCTTTCGGGCCGAAGCGAATGCACTTTTAGCTGATTATCGCGCGGATTCAGCGGGGTGCATGAGGAAAGTAAACACGCGCAATTATGACCGACGGATCGTTAATTACTGCTTCGTTTTGTCGAGGACTGTTGGGATTATCTAGTTTTGATGCGGTAATTAATTTGAAGTTTGATGATTATATAAGTGAAACCGAATTGAATTACGCTAGATCAATAAAAATTTTATACAATATATTAATAATTTATATTGACAGATAAACTTTTTACTATAAAAATTTCATAAAAATTTGTGTATAATTGTTAAAAAAAAAAGAACGTAACTGACATCGTTATCTCAATAAAATAAATAACTGCGAGGATATAGAAATAAAAAATGTCCACCCATTCCAAATTATCTTTTTGTAAAGTTTCAACTCGCTGCCAAAATTACAAGCAGCAAACGGAAGTCCCTGCCGTTCCCCGATAATTCCCTCCTTAATCTCAATACAAAGCTACCGAGCTCCTAAAAAAGCCGCCTCCGATTGCCCGCAACGCTTATCCCGCTGCAGTTCCAATATCGCGAATGCAATTTGTACCGTTCCTCCGAAAAACGTTACCGGCCGTTAAACAGTAAACTCAACGGAACGCCGCGGCCACTTTCGTATACCTTTCCCAATATAATGAATCGCAATTAAGGCCCTCTCCACCGGCAGCGACTGTTATTATTGCCCTCCTAGATTCCATTCTCTTGTATTCCCCTTTGAGGAAAGAGGAGGAGGAGGAGGAGGGGGTACTGGGTGTATATGAAGACGTGCAATAAAGCGTTTCGAAATATTTCAGGCGTCTCGCTCTGCTTGTTAGCGGCCGATATTTAAAGGCTACTTCTGGAAACGTTATACTTTAGCGGGTCCGAGCCTATCGTATATATAAAAAAAAGGCGCCGCGGCGACGGACCGTTGCGCCGCCGCTTATTACTATGTATATACTCGTATATCTCGCACGCGAGAGGAGAGTCCGCTGGCATGCCCCGTTAAAGCGGCTTTTATTTTGGGATCGCGTTTTGCTCCAGTGTTAATCAAGCGCAAGTGAGTTTTTGCGCTGCTCTTGGGGGCTTGCTTTGATTAAGGAACTCGTTGCGATTAAATTCGAAACTTATGATGTCACTGTTGTAAGCTTGATGTTCTGAAATTACTTCTTTAGCTCGTTGTCTTTCGAGGAATGCAGTGACTTACTTTCTGAAAAGTGTTTGGTGAAACTTGGCAACTTTTGGCATTAGAAGCTTTTATTTTTCAAATGATCGTACGTTTTTATTAAAGTATTAAAGACAAACATTAATTAAGCAATAAGTAAATTATCAAAAAATTTTTGTATTGTCAATTAACAACTTTTACAATTAACTTGCTAACTAATAAAAATATTTCATTATACTATTAAGCTCCTACAATTTACGCAAAATGACGATAACGAAATCTGTTACCAGCATATCTATTGCGGTAATTAATCTCAGCAGCTGCATTAAAAAAATGACCCTCGTCCGTTAAAATAACGCGTTAGCGCCACCCAAACAGCCGATCGCGGCAAGTGTGCATAACGTGCGATTCCAGTATAAACACCGCGGAGGAACGCGAACGACCTCTAAATCTCGACGGTCGGCGAACTTCTCTCGACGGTGCACACACACACACACACACACGTCGTGTCCGTGCACACATCTGGACTCTGCGATTCGAGCAAGGATACATCGCGATGCGGGAGAGGAGAGCGACGATTACGGCCTTGGACTTTGTCGAAATTCACGGATGCGAGCCGAAAATTCGCTGGATCCGCGCTGATAGGTGTCAGCGGGAATCCGAACGTGACCTCTCTGATTCATTGTTCGGCGCACAATGGCCGGATTTCAGTGATAAAGAGTAAGTATTTTGTAAGGAAACTGATCATTTAGTGTTAAGGAAGAATTTATTTGACGGATGTAACGGCTTGGATTTTCAATTTTTAATTGTTTTTTAAGTACAATATTTGATAGGGTAAAACTGTGTCATAAGTGCATTTGTGCAAGCAAAGTAGAATAAATCGAATTTAGTAAGACTAATAATATATATACCCCCATTTCCGAGAAACTATTTAAACCTCATTTAAGATATGATATTTTATAAACGGAATTGTTGTTTTAAGCTTCATATATTATCTTTGAAAATTCTTTGTAATATATTATTTAACGGAATTTATTTACGGGTCTTAATTTATTTAATATTATTGAACGAGTAATGTAGTTCAAAAAATGTTAAATCATAATTTTCACGCGAAACAGGTTGAAATTTTTTCCCTTATATTATGTATCACTTCAAGGTGGTTACATCATTGCAAGTCAGTAGTACAACCTTTCATTTAATTTAATTTTTAAATCTCTCATGCGGATTGATTAATTGAAGTGAAAGTCACCGATTTAAGTGATTTTAATTTTTTTCACTAAGTTCAAGACGTATCTTTTTTTTTTTTTTTTTTGGTCAAGGTTCGGAGTTCTTTTTCCTTTATTTATTGGAAATCATCGAGTTCGGAAATAATTGTAGAGACCGAGAAAAGCGGCGTGTATGGAGGAAAGGGCACTGCGAGGAAAGGACGAGATTAAAATGGAACAATTTCTGCGAAACGGTCTTTCCTCCTTTATTTTTCTATTTAATTTCCTTCGCTTCAAAAATGGAAGACTTTATTCAATGCATTCATATTAAAGCAAGAATGCAGCGAAGAAGGAATTCGATTCCGTCGATGAATGAAAATATTAAATAATGGACCTTTCTATTTTTTTGCAGGTAATATGCACTTTTCAATTATTGAAAAAATTTAGTTATTTACTTCTAACAGAATATTAAAACTGCCTTTTTTGAATCATAAATCGATTTGACAGATTTGTGAAAACTGATTTCAATTTTACCATCAGGAACTTTGTTAAAAAAAATCGACTTTCAATACTTTTCTTATCCGAATTTAGATCCACAATTCAATCTTATATTTTGTCCGGTTTTCAAATTCGCCCATCAACACTGTACTTCAGCGTACTTGTTTTAATGAAAACATCTCGTATCAACTTGCACCCTCGAAATGTTCTTATCGCCGAAACTCATCCACTTCACTCCTCCGAATATGAAAAAGCACACCTCGGCCTAAACACAAAATTCATCCATCATCACAAAAGCATCACATCACTCTCTCCAACCAACAGACTACCGCGTATTCTCCCCCCCCGAAAAAAAAAAATCACCTCTCAAAAAAATCCCTCCTGCCGACCAAGAATAATATCACACCGCACAGTAGACAGGCACACCAGAACGCACTGCTTCGTAACCGCGGGAAAAACAGGCGGAACGCGTCGCTCGCGACGAGGCTCGCGGGGTGGAGGTTCGTCGCCGACTAAAGCGCGCTCGCGGCGTTGGGAGCCGAGGCGGCGCGCACGCGGCCAAGCCCGAGAGCCGCCGGAAACGGCCGACCAGAGAGAGAGAGAGAACTCCTCTCCTCGGAGGTGGAAGACCGGACTCCGAAAAATCCGGTCTCTCTCTCTGAATCCGAACCTCCGCGCGCTCAAGCGCCTCTTCGCCCTTTTTCCCGATCCCGAACGCGCGCCGCGCCGCTCTCCTCTTATCTACCGGCGATATTGATTTTTTTTTCAACGGAATTCGGGGATAATCGCCGGAGACCGTTATTAGGAGCTTTGATTTCCGAGCTTTTTGCGTCGGCTCGCCGTAAGAGGGGAACGCGGAGACGGATTAAATGACGTGAGAAGCGTGCGGGAAAACCGGATTGTTTGTTGTTTCATTAATGGTGCGCGGCTGCATTCTGTGATTTCAGTTTCTAAATTAGCCCTTTTTCTGGCGGGGATCGAGGATTTCCGAGACTCGTTAGGCCGCCCCGAGTTAGAATGTTATCTAATTTCATCTAGATATCGGTGCTATTATCGTCCTTGAAGAGTTATTGATCGGTAATCAAGTCGGAGATAAAATGCTTCGGTTGTGCATCGGGGGGATTAATAAAACTCCAGTCGCGGAAATAACACTGGTTCTGCTCTACATAAATGTTTGAGCATCTAAATGCTGCTACTTAAAGCGCAGAAGTGCGCTCGCTTACATAATTTTATGTGTGCGTCCAAGGAGATTTTCGTTCGTGTCCTTATTTTTCGTTTAAAACTAACATTTTACGTCCGCAATACTTGTTACAAATTGCGAGTTGCTTAACTTTTCTTTTTTTTCTTTTTTTCACCGGGTGCAAGTTTTCGTAATATGCCTGGTATTTTCACTTTTAGCGCATTATTTATTCCTAAAAGTGTCGCAGTTTTTGCACCTGGCGTTATAAAACTAACCATTCCAGATATCCTGCCTGTTTGTTTTATTATAAAAGCGCTCGTAAGTTGAGAATCGATTTGCAAACTAACGAGTCGAATAATGTCAACAGACACAAATCATTGGACTATATTAATAAAACCCCTTATCTGCGATCTGCAGGATATCGTAAATTTTTTCGTAACTATGCTAAACTGAAACGCAACAATACCGTATTCCACAAAAGAGAGCGAAAAAAATTAATTAATCAAAGCCCGCAATTGAAATATTATCCACCGAGATCCGAATAGCGATTTACATAAACGACATAAGCTCGTACGCTCTAAGCCATTGTCCATTGGCAAATAGCCTACTTACAGCTACAGAAAACAATATTGTACTACATTCGGCTCCGCACTCCATTCAATGCAGTATCACCTCTCTCCCGAGACGTAACGCGATTTTAACCATCGGCGTATAATCGCCGAGCCAGACTCGGCAGAGAATACATTAAATCGAAATGTAGAATAGTGTTACAATCTCGCTCGTCCACAAAAGGCCGCGCGCGCGCGGACAAAAAGTCGATAGAACGAAATTTCTATAAAAGAACGGTGTCAGTCCGGCGAGAGAGCGCGCGAGAACAAAAATAATTCGAAAGATTACTCCAGAGGCGCGCGCGCGCAAGTCCGAGTCCCGGAGCAGGTGCCGGGTTACCGGAATCGGTATCGAGGACGAAAAATTGCAACACGTTCGCTCCCTTTTTTTTTCTCTTTTCTCTTTTTGCCGCTGCTTTTATCAGCCGAGTAGAAAGGTGGCAACGCACCTTGCGGCCTTGGAAATTCTGCGCAGGCAGTTGATCAAATTTCACGAGTAATTTCACCCGAGATTACGGTCGATTTTAAATCGCCCCGGCCGCGCAGAGTCGCGCGCATACACGCGCACCGGGCATTTTTCTCAATGGCATTGCTTAATCTTCATCTTGGAGCTCCTCGTTTTTCGGGATATCGATGTATATTGTCGCCTTGTAGATTGCATATTCAACAGCTTGTAAATAAACCGCCGTTTGCGCGAATTACGGGGAGAGATTTATTTATAATTTACTTTCTACGCAGGAAAGTCATTTAATTTTAAAGCAAATTGAATTTTAGCTTATGGTGATAATAAAATAAAACACCGATAGATTACGGACATTTTTTTTCAGAAAACGAAAAGTTCGTTGACTTAAAACTTTCAATCGAAAGTCCAACGCTGTAAATTATTATTGAATTAAAAATTTTTTAATCTTGCTTAGAAATTCGAATAAATAATGTCGCTTCATTAAAACGAAATAAGCTTCTCGAAAGTCTCGGTACATCTTACACCTATTTATTTATCATCCAACTTTTCCCTCACTCACTTTCAACTAGAAAATCAACGTCCGTCTCTCGCAAAATCTCTCCTCAATCGCTCACCGACATCCGCGACACAATTTTCCAGCGTACACCTCGTCCTCAAACGAACGTCAACGCGTCAACCGCCTCGCTCCTCGGAGTCAATTAGTCGGCGACTATTCATCGCGATGCCTTCAGCAAGTGTACACCTCGGTCGAAAAAAAAAAAAAAAAATCAGCGAGAACAGAGCCATTAAGCATCGCGCGCCCCGATAAAGCGAACGTCCTCGTTTCCTTCGCGGAGCCTCGAGTCGACGAGCGTCAAGAGCATCGCCTCGGCGATCCATCATCGACTTATCTCGCAGATGTTGCTGCCTGCCGCCGGTCGCATGACAAATAGCGACGGAAGCTGCGAGTACAGGGTATACAGACGCGGCGCGCTTTCTCTCGCGCGAGACGAGCTGCTAATATCCGGCTCAAAAGTGAAAAGCGCGCGCCGATTTAGCTTATTACCGAGGAAATTGAGATTTCAAGAAGGTGCTCGTGCACATTTTTTTTGAGATAATGTTGTGGCAGGTAATCTGGCGGGTGTAATCTCGTTTATGTCGGGCGTAATTAAGTCGGTAAAGTGCTTCAGAAGTAGTCAAACAAACAGGATTAGATGGAACGATTAAATACGGAAGATCATAATTATTGTTAAAATTTAAATCTGTTCTTCTTTAAAAAAAATATTGAACCCAAAATTCCAAGGCAGCTTCGAAAATTATTTTCGACCGAATTCGAGGTGTTTTTCTTCCTTCAAAGTCCGGCGTACGTCGCGAGTTCTAAGCAAAAAGAAACGAGAGGAAGAACGAGTTTTGCGTAGGAACCTCGTCCTCGCACCGGGCGATAAATTCGTCGTGCTCGCGGGGAAAATTCATGAGCTATTTATAAGTAATAAAAGCCATAGCCGCGTAACGGTGTGCGAGAGAGAGCTCTCGACCCGCCTCGCGCAGAAAAAAGGAATCTTCTCTCTCTCTCTCTCTCTCTCTCTCTCTCTCTCTCTCGGCGCTCGCTGCTTTAGGAAGAAGCTGTCCGTGAGTCGTAATTTACTCCTCTCTCTCTCTTTCTCTCTCTCTCTCACGCGGTGAGTAGCCGCGGCTGTGCACACTCGAGGTTAGGGAATTATGATTGCGGGCTAATTTTAAATATCGACGGGAGAGGAAGTGCACACCGCGCCGCGCAAATACGTGGGCTGCCGAGGATGATGTATGCGCGGTGTTTGGCCGCGCAGCGCCGAGCGTCCAGTGTGTGTTATTGCCTCCTTTACAATAAGACGCCGAGTGATTTGTGTTGCCGGGATTGTTAATTGGCCGATTTTTTTTCCGAGTCGTCCGGCGCGGAGGGGGCAAAAATTTATGGACGATTGAGACGTATAGGTATGGAGAGAAAAAAATTAACGAAATATTCGCGGTGTAATTATTTGGGATTAAAGGAAGCAGTCGTCAGAGTTTTTTATACGTATATGTACTTTTGTGATTGATTATTCTCTCAGTTTTTTTCCGAGAATTATAAGTTGTTTTAGTACTTTAATGGTCTACTTTTGATCAATTTATTCATATATCTTTCGGCAGTAGACTGGGAAAAAAATTTGATTGGCCTCAAGAAGACTGCTTTATTTTCTCCTGTGTGATTCCTTAATGTATCGCTCATCACGCCATTAAAAAAGTTCCAAGTACATAATTTGTGAAAATTCTGAAATTAGCTTTCTTACAGACGAACGGCCCGACCTCCAGCCGCATTAATAAATTACTCCTCCTATTTGCAATGCCACAATTAATAACATTATAATCGTCCGCTCATTGCGGACGGCGAGCGACTGTCAGCGGCTACTGGAGGCGCTCGGGCGATAAATAAGTAGCGTCCGTAAGCTGACGCGCGCCGCGTACGTAGACCGATAAGTGCCACAAGAAAGCCAGACGCTCCAAGTCAGCTGCGCGAAACGCCTGGCATATGCGCGACTTCGAGTAAATGCTGCCGTGGCTCGAGGCCTTGCAAATTCCCGCGTCTTTTGGACGGTTCGACGAAATTGTTCGCGATGGCCTGTCAAGCGGTGTGTAATACTGTAATTCTAATGCAGTTCAGTGGGAGGCTTTGAAATTTAGAAGGTATACTGAAGAAAATATAAGAGATGAATTTTGTTTTCGATAATCGACAATTATCGTATTTTTTTAGCTGAATTAAAAGCGTTTCAGTTAATTTTATTAAATAATTCAATCAGTTTGTCCCTGACACGATAATAATTCGAAATTACCACCTGATGTACGGTTGATTAATACCTTTAATTAAAACCTTTCAAAAATCATTAAATGACAGTAAATCACTTATTAAAATCCAACATAAATTTGAAACAGAAATAAAACAAAATTTACCCTTCTAAATTACTCTTAAAATTCGCTATTTATTCAAGCAATCTCGATTTAATACATCCTACAAAGGCAGTACTAATTACACCGAAAGTATCCTTCTCACTCACTGAGCAAACTATCGCAATTTATCAAGTTATATTAAAACTGGCGCGCGTACAAGCTCGGGAGGCGACGTCGTCTTTACGGATAAAGATTGATTCGAGGCTCTGGGAGCTGGCTGCCTGCTAAAAGTTGAGCCGACGCAAACGACAATCTCCGTCGGACACGTGTACCAGACGCAGCCTGACGAAGAAAGGTGAATGGATGGGGGGACTTTGAAGTCAAAAATAGCCGAAAAATTCGACCCTCGCAACGAGGCGCGCAGAAAAATTACGGGCAGACTGTCGCGCAAGTCGTCTGGAGCGCGTTTCAGTAACGAACGTCTTGGTAAACATTTTTAAAGCTGATTTTTCTATGCGTAAATGATGCTAAATTTTTAGTGGGTTCGATAAATAAGATTTGATTTATTTATGCATAATATATTGTATTATAGCGGAATTTTCAATTTTAATTTTATAATAAAAGAGTGAATTTAAAATTTATGTTACGGATTTATTCTCAATAACACATTTACTTTGTGACTTTTTTGTTTTACGTGCACAATGAGGCTACTTTCATTTCTGTAAAAAATAAAAAATGCGACTTTATATATAATTTTAATGCAATTAATAATCTGAACAATACATACAATATTATAAAATCAATGTCATTTTATTCTCCTTAAATGTTTTAAAGGTAAAATTAACTCAATACTTTTAAAATTGTTGAAATTATTCTAATTATAATTTATTCCTATCCAAAAACCTTTCCCCTTATCTCGTCCGCCAAAAAAACTATACCTCGAGAACAATGAATACTCCGATAAAACGCACCGAGAAACGTCAACGCGCACTCTCCCAAATTGCGCGGCAACCCCGGCGGAAAAAAAATCACTGATAAACAAAGGTGATTTTGACTGCGCCCCGGTAGCAAAAAAAAAAAAAAAACGAGCTAAAAAAATCAATCCCCAAACAGAGCGCGGCCGTAGATCGAGGCAGGCAGGGCAAACAGAAAAGCCTCGCGTACAGCTTATTCGCCAACTAGACGACGATTTAATCCCGGCCCGAATTTCCCCATCGACGCGAACTGCCGGACTGCCGATGGGAAAATGTATATACCGAGTCGAGCGGCCGACGATCGAACTCTTTATGGTATATCCGCACCGGCATGGTTTCGCGTAATGCGCGCCGCGCGCGGAAATACACGTGTGAGTAGTCGGCCTGCGCGCGTCTACGTGCGAGTTGGAATTCGCGACGCTGACTGGGGATATTTTTGTGTCGCGGTGTACATTTGCTGTTGCCGCGATATGGAGAGTTCCAGGCTGGGATTTTTCGAATATTGCTCGGGCTTCGCGTAATGAGGAGGGAAATGGAAGTGGTAAATTTGAATAAATCTCTTTGCTCTCGAGTAGTTTTTGCGGTAAAAGCCAGTGGGAACGATTGCTAGGAAAGCAATTTGTACGCGTGTAAATGGGAAATCAAAGTTTACCTTGTTGACATAGTTGTTGCTCGAGTTTCAATCAATTCAGTTTTGCGACCTCCGGGGAAGTCCGGCAAACGTTACTCGGGGAATTGAAATTCGAAAGCCTGTTTTGTTATCAAAACTATCATAAACCACACTATGTTCTGCACTTGCTTTTCGTAAAGTAAAATTTACCCGTCATAACATGGAAATGATAATAACTCTTTTTTATATATGAAAAATGAAAACATTTTTTTAAAATTTTAAAAAATCGAATTCTTAATATATTCTCATCCAAGATGAGCGAGCTAAAAAAATACAATTCCAATCTGAAAATTTGACGTTTAAGCTCTTCCAGGAAATAATCTGGCGTAACATACTCATCATGGAAGCTTCCATATACGCATAAGCACAAGACTGTATATCAATCGGCAGGGCCAGACAATTGGCTGCGCTCTTGGCATTCGAAATCGCTTGGGAGATTTTCGCCTTTGAATTCCTCCTATATTGCCGGGGAATTCGGTCGTACATATAGACCGCCGTTTTTCTTCGGGGCAAGAGAAAAGAGACTAGACGACGGGATGCGCGGATTTACGGGGAGAAAGGAATTTTTTTTAGGCAAAGCTTTTTGAATTTCAAATTTTTCCGCCAAAGCGTATAAACGCGAGAAATGATCAATTGGCATGTAAGTTCCGCTTTTCGTCGAACTTTTCTAGTTTTTCAATATCATTCAATGCAGCGGAGTCGCGATGCAAAGCCTTTAAAAGTTTTGGTTGGTAAGTATTTACTGGTTTGTTTTAAATGATCGTTTGGTAGCCACATAAATTGTTGCTTAATGTTGGTCTCACAATAAAGTACAGTTATAAGACGATGAACGTAAATTATATAATAAATAATTACAACGTTGCAGTGTATAAAATGTATAATTATTATTTGCGACACGCTTTACAAAATATTTTGATCTTATTTTATAGAGTACAATTTTTAAACTGCTATTTAAAACAATAAAAGGGTTGTAAATCCTCAATAATTTTTTTTTTTTAAAGAAATTGCCAAATATTTTATTGCGTAAAAGTATAAAACTGTTAAAATCTTTATTTATAGAAAAGTATAAGTAATCATTTTAAAACATGCAATAAAATTTAATTGCCTTGAGGTACAAATTTATTTAATCTTTTTATTAGATTTTTATTGATCTTTTGTAATTGATACTGTCTATAAAAGATAGCTTTGTGGCCAACGTAGTATTTTACTGTGCATGGTAAACTGCGGAGACAGTACAAGTGTAATCTTACTTTTTATGAAGAGCTTAAGAAAGAATATAAATAAACCTTGAGCTACAATTATTTCGGAACATTTTAATGACTGTCTTCAAAAGATTTTATCATAAAATATTAATAAAAAAATAATTAAACCAACAAATATTCTTCCAAAATAAACCTAACCCACTTCCTTCCCCGAAATTTATTCAATGCATCAACTCGACCTCGCCGCCTAGGCGTTCCCAACCACCAATACAGCTCGTCATCATCGCGCCTTAAAAAAACCCGTCCGCCTCCCTCTCTCGCGTCAATCACCGTCTTGCAGCGCGTGCCGAGCCCATTACGCATAATTCAGCGTCACCGGTAAGAAAAAAAAACGAACGGAAAAGCAGGCTAGAGGAGAGCCTTAGCCGAGGGCGCGCGGCAGAAAGTGGCAATTTCCCTAAAATATCGATCGGCGCCCGTAAAAAGCTCTCGCCGCGCGGCGAGATGATTGCGCGGCCGCGCGCGGCGCAATTGACTTTTCCGGGGATGCGTGCTGCTGCAGGGTTGGCTTCCTCTTTACGAGCGCGTCGCCGCTCGTAAAATCACCAATTGCGGACCGGAGTTCGTAACGGCGAGAGGGCAAACCTTTCGGCGCGGCGCGGCCTGGCTTTTCCTCCGCCGCTGCTTCTTCTTCTTCTTCGGTGGCTTTGCCTTTCTTTTTTTTGCTCTCCTTTCTCTCTGGCTTTTGTGCGGAGCTCGATTGCCGAGGGTGGCGGGGAATGAGTTTCGAGAAGGGCTGAGCGGGTTGCGTGGATGCGGTTACGCAATGCAGAGGTCGGACCGGGGATTTTACGGGCCGAGTCTTAAGTTTATTGAAAATTCAGGGTATAAAAAATTACGGCCGGAGAATTGGAGATTTTCTTTGAAACGCTTTGCCGAGATGTACTTATTTGATTGCAAAGAGGGCCGAAGTTTGTCTTTAGGGACCCGATATTTTACGAGAATATTGAATTAGTTTATGAAATTGAATTGCATAACAGGAAGGAGAGAAAGCATTAAACTTTTGTATTAAATCTTTTGTAATCAATTTTGAACATGTTCCCATACTATTATCTTAGAATAAGTTAGTTCCTGCGCAAATAATATCAATCAACATATATACTATTACAAATGTTTTTTAAAAATTACAGCAGTCATTTATACGATATTTAGTGAATTTAGTGAAAATGTGTGCAATTTCATTCTTTTTGATCCTAAAAGCTGGAATTTCGTTACAGCAAGGATAGTAATTTTTAAAAAAACCTACGCTAAAACATATCGTACACCGATCACAAATGAATCCGCAAAATAACCAATATACTTTTACTGTCCATCCCGCGCGCCTTTTTCTGCATATTCATTACCGTATCGCAAATAAAAGTGTCTCCGTTAAAAAAGAAATAATTTCCCCTTGAATTTCGCGAAAATCGAGGGCAGCGTAAAAGCTCGAAAAAAGGCTGGTGGGCGCCGCGCGCGTACCGGACTGTAAATCCCCGAGTGGCGCGAGCCCATTTACGGTTTCGCCATTAGCCGCGTTTACACGCACGGCGAAGCGCGTCAGGCGGCGGCGGCGGCGGCGGCGACGGCGGCTCTTCCTGCTTTTATAATTCACACTTTTCAGGGCGCATTTATCTTTTGTATCGTTAGGCGCGTGCACCGCCTGTTAGCCCCTGACCTAGAAATGTAATTTTAATTCGATTATGAGCCGCGCGGCTCGCGAGAGCTCGGATGTGCCCGATGATTTACGCGTCACGAATTTTTCAGATTTAATCTTGGGCGTCGCGGAATAATGAGTTTGCGAATTTAGTGCGGGGAATCAGCTTGGAGTTATAGTTATATTCCCGGGGGAAATTCGGGAGAAATAACGCGTGTTAGCAGAATGATTCTTTTTAAATGTGAGTATGAAAATTTAGAAGAAGGGATTAGATTTTGTAAAAAAGTATTATTCATATTTGTAAAAGAATATTGTTTTTTTGTAAGTATAGTATGTAGCATAATTCCTGAGTTTTAATAATAAATTTCTATTACATACAAACCTGCAGTACATTTCAAATGACAAATTAGTAATTATACACGACAAAATAATAGCTTTAATGCATGATGATTTAACGATTTACTAACAAGTAAACATATTATTAGACGCATAATTGTAATAAATTCAACTTGTAATATTATACTCAAAGCTTTACAATAAGCAAGTTACATAATTCCCTTCCAGAAAGCTTGACATATTTTTGGTCAGTTCTTCTCGCCAACACAATCGGAAAAGTCATTTTAAATTCCACGATTTTACAAAGTGCCCTTTAAACTCGAATCCCATCTAAAGGCCAAACCACAGCCATGCACATCTTTTCCTCAGTCAGTTCCAAAGAAAACTGTATAAGGCTCCGCTAGAAAAGCCGATCTCTCTCCAGCACACATCCACTCCATTCAAGAAACCATTCGAAGCTTCCTGCTTAACTCCCTCGAGCCTCGGCGTTTCTCTCTCTCTCTCTCTCTCTCTCTCTGCTGGATACCATTCCGTACTCCAGATTCCAAAGTTCCGCGTACATACTGGGGCATACATATGCAAAGCATGCGTCGCTCTAAATTCGCTCGTAAGGAGGATGCGTCGGATTAGCCGCGTCGGCCGTCTTTCGCATTCCGCGCCGCGGGGCTAAGAAGGGCGCCCGATTCAAAAGAACGACAAGCTACACCCGTAGCCGCCCGCCGGACTCGAAAAACCGAGAGCCGAGGGCCTGCATCTGCCTCGACGATAAGAGGCGGGAATATTAGCGGCGCTGCGGATAGAGATATTATGCGCGGACATGCGCGAGGCACTCTAATTCGGTGCAGAATGCTGCGACGGAGGTCGTGAGTCATTGAAATCGATGCAGCTGGGGACGAAATTTTCTCGGGTTTCGATTGGACGGGGAATTTTCGATTTTTTCGGGGGACACAGTTTCAATGTGGATCCTCTCTATTTTTTACTTCAAATATGAATAATTTATGTACGAGATCGTTGATTAAATAAGAAATTCTGACAAGAAAAATACTGTCTGATAAAATTTAAATTAAATTAAATTTGAATTGCGCTTAAATTTTGTTAGCTTCTTACTTACGATGAGTATAAAATTACGATCACATTTTATTTTAAAAAATTTCTTCAACGTACAAAATGAGTTCTGGAGAGCGATAAAATGACAGGTAAAATGTAACGTGTTTGCTTTTAAAGGTAAAATAAAATTTCAAAGAGATCTCAAAGTTGGAAGTAGTCCAGAAAACTTTTGACACATTTCTGGGCAACGGATTTAGTCAGGAATGAAATTACCTATTTTTAACTTCGAAAACTTCTTCTTTGCAATTACTGTACTGTAAATTGCATTCGCCTTACATTAGCGCTTATTTACGTCCCTTGAGATCTTCTCAATTTCGGATTTAAGTTGCAGTCACTTACCTGAAACAAAAATAAAGGTTCTTTAAATACATGAAATTCAGCGTATTTAAAATATTTTAATTTTAAGTTAAATTCGTTCAAATTTTAAAGCATAAAAATTCACTGGTATCCAGCGTATTTATTATACAAAATAAATTTTATTCAATGCCGCAAAATATTTTTTGATTTAAAATCTGCATAAAATATTTAAATTCAAAGATATTTTAAAACAACAATTTAAATAATTTTAGCAGCGTTTAAATATTAATTAAATTTATTCAACAATATTAAATTTAATTCTATATAAAAACGCATTTCCATTTGCAGCTCGTAAATAAAGGAAATGATATTTCAGCGGCGATCAGTTTTTCAAAGCAAAGGCAGAAACGAGATTTTTTTGCCCTGCGGAACAATATAAAGTTCAACGAGCCATTAAATAATGCCGTCGGAAGACGGGAACTTGGAGCCGAAACTTCTTTGCTGCTTCGCGCGTCTTCTGTGGTAGTACTCGATAATTAATTTTCACCGATTAATTCCTTGGAAACTCGACGCCGATCTACAAAGTAGGGATTCCGATGAATGAAAAAGCTCGGAGTGAGCTCTGCTTTTAAATGAATAATGCGATAGAATAAAAATGATATGACTGTTGCAGAAAAGACGAGTACGAAAAAATTGGAAAAATAATGTTTTACTTTGCTTAAAATAATGTAACTTTAATGTAGTAATATATTACGAATTTAATTATAAAGTTTAATTAAAGTTAATACTATTTATGAATATGTAAAATAGAATCTTTGAAATTTAAACTTCTGAAACTAAGTAATTTCATTTGCTTCCTCCTGACATACTATTTCATCTTGATTTTAATTTCAAATTTTGATTTATAGTGATCCATTTGCAATTAAATAAGTTTTAATAACAGTTAAATCTAGGACGTTTTCTTGAATTTCCTTCATCAAAGAAAAACATCATTACTTACCAATGATATTGAAGACTTTTTAATTATGATAATCTATTTTTACGTAATGGATGCAATTAACTTACAGCTCCTTTATGCGCCGTGTGCAATTATATAAACGAATGCATTTAATTTTGTATACTCATTTTTCAATTCTGAAGCGTCAGTCATTTATTCTCTGGCAAAAGGTAACAGCTAAATCAATATCCTCAATATTAGGTAGAAGCTATTCGTGACTTTCCGTTCGTAAATCGAATGGATCCCAGAAATCCAGAAGATTAGTTGCCAGAGTTCTCAAAAGAAATTCGTAAAACTAAGATTTACCGATCTAAATCGGAACAATGGGCCGATCCCGTTAAAATCCACCTTTGAATTGCATCAATGACGAAGTAAAGCTGCATTTCTCAATCGGAACTTTCTATAAAGCTCGCAAAACTCAATCGAACCATAAATAAAGTCTATTTATTGCAAACAAAACCTAAACCTCGGCGTCGTCATAACTCGAACTGCCACATAAAACGTCGGGAGGAGCCATCAAAGGTATATAAGCTTACGCAATCCCGAGCCGAAACACACAAAGTCGACTCGCGATTCTAGAAAACGGCGAGTAATAACGGCCGATATAATCCGTCCGGCCGAAGTAACGAGCAAGAAGAGGAGGAATCGAAGGAGAGGATGCCGCAAGTTGAGCGGGAAATCTCTCTCTGGTTATTCGCGAACTTCTTAATTGGCGAGAAGCGCTAAGCGTTAATACAGTTATGCACAGCTGCATAAAACGCCCGACGGTCGAGTGTGTCTTTTTCTCCGCGCGAACGAAAGCGGAGTTTATGTCGATTCTCGTCGATCTGGATCGAGAATGAATGGAGCGCTGGCTGACCTGATTACCGGCGTGATGTAATTGCGTGCAGGTTTTTTTTATATTAATGGAGGAGAATAATGTCGTTTGAGGCAAAAGAGAAGAAAATGGATGGCATCGCTAACGATGATTTAAAATCTTTACTTTTACTGTGTAATTAACATAAAATGTAGATCATCTTTTACAAGCTAATCTAAGTTAGAACTGGAATTGAATTGCGGATTTTAATTAAATTCTAGAAAATAATTTTTGTTTCTTGCTTCTGATGTAAAAGGATTAAAGTAATAATAAATAAGAAGATTGTTGTACACATAGATCTGAGATTTAATAAATTTTAGCAAGTTTTTGAGTTTGATATGCAGTCAAGCAGAAAATGTTGCAAATGATAAGCTATAAATATAAACTGTCCAACTTATATAAACAGTTATTTACTCTCATTTCTAGAAATTAGAGCATCATCGTTATAAGGAACTTATTTTTATATCAGTTTATCAGCATTTATAGCGATCATATTTACAAGAAAAAAAGAAATTTACGCGTAAGAACGTTTCCTTTCGAAAGTACAATTAGAAGAATCGGTTTTTCTACGAATATTTACTTCTTTCTTTTCCAGAATCTGTTTTTTCCCTTTTTAACGACAGGTAATTTGCAAAAATTGGCCATTCAAGTGTAAAAAAAGTGAAAAACTTTGTATAGGTGAATTGGTTAAGCCGTTTACAGACGTCTAAAAAGTAGTATTCAACTCGTAAAATATAAAATTGCATTCTGATTTTAATGCCGCGAATATGTAGAATAGTTTTAGTTAGAAAATGCAGATAAGGATTCAAAGTTAACCTTTCTTTATTGCTCCATTAAATTACTTAATTATTAAAGTACGTCAACAAAGTTAATCGGTTGCGTATATTAAATGCAAATTGAATTGATTTTGCACGAAACGTTTTGTTTACATACTAATAATATTTTTGAAATCATATATACTTCTATAACAAAATGCAGCGCATTCCATTTAACTAATTTAAATAAAACTTTCATTTATCATTGAACTGCAGTAAGTCAAACTATTTTTGCGTTTACGTTATGAATGATCAACCCACTACAAAATGCTTGAAATTGAGTTTTCTAGGCATGAGAATAATGAATGCAATTATTCGAATATAAATAGCTTGCTTATTTGTACGCATTCATGATTTATTATGTGGTTTCGCGATTTATCACGCATTACAAATTTCGTCATTCTCTTTAAAATCGCACCCACCGCGCTATAAATAAATGTCCACAAATCAAAAGCTTAAAGACAAAGAGACTAAAAAATCTCTGCCCCAATCCAAGCAGGCATCCGTCACTTCGGCGATTCCAGCTTTAGCCCGGCTAAAACTCTCGCCCGGAAAGAAGAAAGCTGCCTTGTCGACTCAGGCGACAGGTGGCTCTCGGCGTCGGCGGAGAAAGAGATTCGTGAGCTTTCTACCAGATGTCCGGAGCTGCCGGCGGCGCTTTCTCCGGGGAGTCACGTGCTCCCTGCCCGAGCCGGCAGCGCGCACAGCTCGTGAAATAATAAACACCACGGCGGAGCGTTGACGTCTCTCGCGTATGACCCAAAGTAACCCAGTCCCCGAGAGCGAAAATCTGATTTGCGCGGGAGGCGTTGCGTGTGCATTATGCAGCGCTGAGAGAAAGAGGAAACCGGTCGAGTTCTTTAAGATCTGAGATATCACAGTCGATTTGGATTTCATGTTGGTGACAGATGGGAGAGAGGTGTGAGATGCGGGCTTTGGGGTCTGATGGTGTTTGAAGATTTCCAAAGGTAATGATGACTGAAATTGATAGGAAATTTAAATTGTGTGTGTAACTTTAAATTTTGATTCTTATATTGAAGCGCTGTTATCATAAATATTGAAAAATAATTAATGATTGTGCTCTAATCAAAATTAAATATGGCCACACAAAGGGGCTTATTTCTATTGCAATAATAACAAATTGTAATGCAAATATAGATCTGCTATCAAAAGATTAAAGAACTATTACCAACTTGCAACAGGCCTTTACACAACAGGAAGCAATTTAGAAATATGAAAAATATTTCTTTAAATGTAACTCACTCGCCCGTCTTTAAAAAATAAATTGCAAAACCAAAAGGATACATAAATCTCATCAACTCTCCTCTCTTCTCCATTGCCCCAGCTTTCTTGCAAACCGTTCAACGTAATCCCCAACTAATAAAGAACGATTAGTCCAATTTTCAACGAGCCGCGCGGCGAACAAAGCCCAGCAACAAAACCGACAAGCGCAAACGTCAGGCAAATCATTTCCCTCGCAATTACGAGACACGGCGAGCAAGAACCCAGAGCGATTTTCCGTCCCGCCGAAAGACGAAATATCCGCTCTCTCGCTCCCGTAGGAAATTGCGAAACGAACTCCGAAAGCGGCGCTCGTCCAACTTTGCGAAACAAGTGCGCGCCGCGAGTACTTTCGACAATAAAAACAATCAGTTGCGTGCGCGCTGCTTTAGACAGTCGTTATATTACGTTCCCCCCTGTCGTCGGCGAGACGACCGAAATGCACCAGATGTGGCGGACCGGGAGAGGGAAATTAGGCGCTTTTGTCGCTTTGTTGCACTTTCCCTGGGAATCGGCGAGTTTCCCTGTGTGCTTTTCAGCGGTCCTCTGCAGAAGTATATGCCTTGACGCAATTGCTTTTTTTTATAGCTGGGAATGGGGCTTTTTAAAAAGTATTTTGTTGGCTTTGCTTGTTTTTTAATAACTGTATAAGGAGCCTCTGAAACGAGGACTTGGTACTCTTTACGTAAAGAGTCATTTAAATTATGCTTGAGTAGCTGTGAATTATGCAACAGTTTCATAAAAAGAAGGGCGTTCAAAATACCAAAAATGGGCTTATTGAAATAACGTTACTTAAAATATCTACTTTGAGACAGTTTCATTTGGACTTGAATCATTTATGGTAATTTAACAAAGAAATAAAGAAGACAAAATGTATTCATTTAATTAAACGATCATTTTCCAGTAAAAAACAAAATCTACAGCATAAAACGTTAAATATCAATAAACGAATTATCGTCAATTCTGACCCAGAAAATAGAAAAAAATAATAAAAACAGGATAAAGACACGACGGCGAGAGAAATTTCAGCGACGACTGAAGATAGAGAAAGAGAGACGAGAGAGCCGCAAATTTTTGCTTTATCAATTCCCCGCGGCTCGAAATAGACCTCATGCCGCGCGGATGATTTTATCGGAAAGCTCGAGCGTTATAATTTTTTTTTTGTTTTTTTTTTGTTTTAGGCAATCAATTTGCTTTATTGTCGAGAATCACGTGCGATGAAATATGTGCTCGCGGGAAAATTGATTTTTTCAGCCCCGAGTTTCCTGAATGCGCCGGCAGTTTAGCTCGAAAGGAGAAAGACAATTGCTCGAATAAAATTATTTTTGATTATTCAAATTGTATTGTTTTTAAAGCCCGTTTTATCAACAATAATTCTAAAATTCTTATTAAAAAGTAATAAAATGAAAACAGGGAAGACTCAATTGTTTACGCGAAGGAATTCCTAGAGAAATTATTCAAGTAGCACACTTAACACCTATCCTCATTAACTCTGCATACTAGACGCTACAAACAACTCTCTCGTCCATCAATTAATAATGATCTCAAAAATATACATGCAATTAACTCGATCGACAAACGGCTCTCGTGCTCTCTCATTGTCCGTCACTTAGCGAGTCACTTGTCGTCGCCTCCCTCTTCCGCAGGCAAATAAAGCACCGCGCCTCGCGACAATGCCCAGCTACAAAGCCTCCGAGCTTTGTCGCTCGCGGTGGGTTGCCCCCGCCGGGGCCCGAAAGTAAGTAAGATTGAGCGGCGAGTGTCGAGCAAACACGGCGGCCGAGAGGGATATCGTTTTTCTTCGAGCGTCGTGCGTCGCGGAGGAAAAAAAAAGCGACGCGAGCTTGAAATATTCAGTTTCGCGGCGGTCGGGACGCGAATTATTGCCGAGAATCGCGGGTGATTAATCGCTCGCGGCCAAACGCGATAGAAAGTGATTTACGGAAAGGTGGCTTTGGGCGAAATTTTCGGAATGTTTGGGTAGCTTGTATGAATTTCAGATTTAGGATTTGTGATTATATAAGAAAACTAAATATAAAAGGCCATAAAGAAATACGCAAATTCGCGAACGTCACGACCGGGATAAGCGAGCGTAAGGTCGCTGAAAAATATATACAACTGCGTACAAAAAAAAAAAAAAAAAAAATATCGACGCGACGCTCCGTCTGGAATCGAGACACGCTTGGACGGTCATCGAGATTACCGGAGCACTGCAGGGCCTGGCAGCTGCAAGTCAGCGAGGCGACGCCGGGGATATCGCCCTCAAAGTGACGAGCGACGCCCGCTTTTCCCGCTGCTTCTCCTTTTTGCGCATCGATTTCGGTGCTACACGGCTTTTTGCTCTCTTCGATTGTTTTTCCGCCGCTTTGTATTTATAATGCGCCCGAGTTTCGCTGAGTATACGGGTTGTGTATACTTTATCGACGTATTTTTAGAAGGAAGATGTGGCTGGTGGAAGCGAAAATGCGCACGTGTTTATTATAAAGTACGTGCTATTGGTCGTAGTACGTGATTTTAGAATATTTGCATGTCAAATAAAAAATTTGAGTATTAAAGTGTTTTTTAAAGAACTGAATGGAGATTCGGGTGTTCTTAAATGAAACTTTTTCTGCTAATACTTATAATTTTATTAAAAATACTCAGCTTGGAAACTACAGTAAAAATGATGAAAAAGAAAAGCATCGGATATTTCATAAAAAAAGATTGACATCTGCCGTCAAGTCGATATGAACTTAACTCTTCTCAAGGTATTAAAATATCAAATATAGCGCGCGCAGCAGATGGTGAAAGACTGCAGAAAGAGGGATTTTTAACGAGTTACGGTAACGCATTTTATGACACGTTACGGTGCCACTGATGAGTTCCTTCTTCCCCTTTTTGATTTTCTATTTCGCAGAAAGAATGTGTAATTTTAAAAATTATTCGATTGAAACTAGAAAAATGTGACGTTTGCGGTTGTTTACAATTAAGCAGCGATAAATCCAAACATTTCCCCCCAACAAACCCCAACATTTCCCAATCACTCTCTGCTTATTACAGTGAGCACATACTTTATCCCGGCAAAAGTCCAAACTTACTCCGCCGTCAACCCAAGCAAGTTCTCGCTTGTACAAACACAGCAGCCGCAAAAGCGTCAAGCCGACGCCTACTACTCGACCAAACGCGCAGAGGCCCGTCGTTCGCACACAATCGCAGAAACAAAGCGCGCGTAGCGTAGCGCGCTTCGGGCTCTCCCCCGATCTCGCTCCTTCCATATTTGCAGTTCGATTCAGGCGCGCCACCCTTTCCCCATCGCGGATCAGCCAAATGGAAGGGACCGCTCTCGGGGAGGGTCGCTTTCCTGCAGCGGCGGCCGTTTTTCTTTTGTGCATCGCGCGCCGCCGGAAAATTGGAGAATTCGATGGGGGGAAAAAAGCTCGTGAGCGCACATAAAAGAGCTGCATTACGCGGGATCTTGTTTCGCGCGCGAATTCGAGGCCTTTATGCGAGGCGCCGCGCGAGGATGAGGATGCCGGATTACGTTCGTTATGCGGGAATAAAAAGTTATTTAGTGCGTTGTTAAGGCGTTAATTTTGTTTTAATGGCCGGAGGAAATGACGTATTTTTGCGGTGCCTTATGGGTTTTCATAATAAATCTAGCTGGCTAAAATGATTTTAAAATCGTAAGGAATTTAAGTGTGCAATTTTGCAACAGGAAATGAAAATGTGCATTAAATTCAAATGATAAATTAATGCTTCGAGTGGATGTATAAATCCTTTCAATTATTGCACGAAGAGAAATTATTGATGTTTTTGAATTCGTCATTACAAAATTTCCCAAACTTTGTATTGTTATTATAGTATTTTTATTGAGAAAATTATAAATGGCGTTAAAAGTACGCAAATATAATATGAATTACAAAATTATATAAAACGAATTCTAACAGATTTATTCCATTGAATAAGCTGCATTTAATTACTTATAAAAAACATAAATGTTTACTTGGCAAAATTCTGAGTTTCAAATGAAGTAACTTTTGCAAATTTAAATACAAAAAGACGTAAATTATTAACTTTGACGCCCTTCAGACTTCATTATTTATCAGTAAATAAAATATACACGCAAGCACAGAACTTTCTACTTACGCTAAAAGCCAATAACCGACAAAAACTTTCACTCAAACGACACGCACAAGCATTTAAATCTAAGGACTGCATACTTTTCCTTTCCGCACACCCATAAATTCAAAACTTTGAAAAGCTTTCCCCTTCGCCAAAATACACAACTCACTAAAGTGTAACTTCATTTTCAAGCTCACATCTAGCTTTTTCCATTTTCAAGTCGCATTTAAATGTTTTCAACTGAAATTCACTGTAAATCTCTCCTTTTAAGACCCCAAATTATCATTATGGAATTGCTGTTATTTGCCAGATTCTTATATCATTTAGTACGTAAATAATGTAAATAATTCTGTGAAAAATTTTATTTCCAGAAAATAGATTTGCATTTTATAAATTAATAAAATGTTCTTTTTTTATTAATATATGAACACAGATGCTTGAATAATTAAAAAATCTATAAGTTTTCCAGAATTTTTTCATTTAAGTTCGATAAGAGTATTACTGATCTTCAAAAAGCTGTGAAGGAATATTTCGGAATATTGTTTATGCACTTGCAAAATTTTTAAAAGAATATAAAATAACGCTTTGCATTTATAGAGGTAAAATAAATTCAAAAAATTTTCCAACGCTGAAAATTCCGTAACTTTTAGTGTACGAGCATGCTTTCGCATCTTATGAGCCGTGCGTTACTCTGAGTAGTCTGTACCTCAAGTAAAAAAGTGCAGCAATAAATTCAAGTTCCTAAATGCTCTGCAAATTAGGCAATCATTTTTTACGAAACTATTAGTCTAAAATATATCCACTGGGGCTCAGCCCCAACTCACTTCAGGGGCGGGACGAAGGGGAGAAGCAGTTTCCATGAGTCACAATTGTTTAAGATAAACTTATGAATCCCACAACAGCGGGTAGTGCATTGTCCAAACTCGGACCCCTTCCTCTCTCACCTGATTTTCTAGGAGACCTGACTTCCAGAGAGAATTTCAATCCAAATTCACTTCGATCTCTCTTCCGCTCCTTCGACTTGCGCCCGACGCTTCTTACGGCCTCCATTAGGCTCGTGCTAAAGTGCCTCACCCCCACCGAAGATCGTTAATGCCCGAGAGCGAAAGAAAAGTCGAGAGAAGATAGAGGGCGCGTGCAAGTTCCTACGGTAAATCGTAAATCGAGAGAGAGAGAGAGAGAGAGAGAGAGAGAGCCGAAAGTTTTTCCTGCCCTCTCCGCTCAATTTAATGGGTTTACTTACTCAGGGCAGAGAGAAACTAAAGGAGATTACAAATTGGATAACGATCGTCTTCAACTGCGAGAATTTTTGCGATTTTATGAGTTTGTAAACGCTGTCCAGGACGATAGTTTCCTTTTTTTCAATGATGTCGATTACGTGTTTTTCATAAACGGACACGCGATTGTTTGCGTCACAGGTAGTAATTTTGCTAGATGGAATTAGATCACTTTGGAAGGGAACAGTTTTTCTGCCATTATTCACATTATTTGCCGTGTCTTCGCCGTGATTTTCTTAATAGGCCTTTCGGATTTAAACGCAGAATTATTAGCGTTTCTGCATAATGATTCAATTTTCTTTTTGCTATTTCAGAGGTATTATGAATGATTTTTCCGCACAGGTATTTCTATATATAATAACGTTTACGATTCTTATTCGAATTAACTTGGGAAAAATTGCCTTCTTGTTTAATTTTTATTGCAGAAACAACTAATTTTCTATGATTATATAAGAATGCTGCAATATTTAATTCTGAGAATTAATCATTTTTAGACGTGAAAAATCTAATAACTTTTTTTTAATTTCGCTAGTACAATTTAAGTAAATATTTGTTGTTAATTAGCCAATTAAATAAATTTCTTTAGGCATATTCATTACTTTACCTAAGTGAAAATGCTTCTGTTTAATTAATGAATGGATTGATCATTGCGTTATTTTCTTAGCGGAGCTTTCAATCAGTAACCTGCATGCTTTATAAAACATTTACCAAATCTACTCGGACGAATTTCCATCGTACAAAGCAAACAGAGCCCGCCGAGATGTAATTAAAAATAAATAAAAAGCACCAATCGCAATTGAACATCGAATTAATAAACCCCTCAAGGAAATGTGGCCTAAAGGTTCCCGTTATTTTTGTAAATTTGACGTCCAATCACGCTCGAAAATCCATAAATTACACATAAATTTCCACATTTTACGATACACCTCGCAGCCGGAATAACTCAAAGCCGCAGCCGTAAAAAAGGGGGGAAAACTCGAGTCGCATCACGACGACGCGTTTAATTCTGCGTCCAATTATTATGGAAATCACGTTAGGCCCGCTCGCAGGGGGAGGGGGGGAGGAGGAGAAGTGCGCCGCAATAACGCATAAAATAACAATGAAACGAGACAGCCATAACGAGGGCCGAGCGATAAATAACAGCTGCACAGCGAGCCGCGTCGATTAATCAATCGCCGCAGAAACGTCACCGCGGCGGACGGAGCCGGAAGTAGAAAACGGCGCGATCCTTTGCTAAGCCTTTGCTGCCGGATGTGTCGGGACGTAAAAAAATTGAGAGGAGAAACATGCGATTTGATTGAGGGAGATGTCGATTTTTTAATTTATTAACGAAGGGTTGGACCGATGAGTTTGTTTTTCGCTTTTCTGGGATTATTGAATTTTTTTTCTGCATTTTTCAAGCTTGATTTTGCTTGAGTGATCGAAGGTAGGAGACTTATCAAGATTTAAGGATTAATAATTGTTTTTTAAAAAAACGTTTGCAAGTTAAGCATGTACGACAAAGTCACGAAGCGATTTTTTCGTGAAGTGAAATATTTAAAGCAGAGCAGCTATTCTATTCATCTTATTAAGCTGTCTCCTTTAAGCTCTAATTAAGCTGGCACTTTTAAATAGAAAGCTTAAAATGCACTAAATACTAATCATTATTATATTAACTTTATTTCTGTATAAATTACATTCAGAAAAAAATAACAGTTTCGAGGCCGTTAAATATCTCAATCCATTGCAAAAAACAAAGCCGAGAAGAGCGCCAAGAAACTGGCAAAGCACGTCAGTCTCTCTCCGGTTTAAAAACAGCGCCCAAGCAGCTATCCAGCTTGCGATCATTACACAGCCTTTACCCCAGGCTGCGACGCTGCAGCGGCGGCGGCGGCGGCACTATAGATAGTACATAAGCCAGTAATATGGAAAGGTTAAGCGAAAGAACGAGCGAGAAAGAGAGAGAGAGAGAGACGCGACGGTCTCTCGTCGAGCAGAACTCGGTCGACCGGGCATGAAAATTCCGTACACCCCGTCTCTCTTTCTTCCCTTTCACTGGCTGATAAAGTCGCCTCGACGTCCTGCAGACTGGCTTTTATACGAGCTGCGGGTGCAGGTTTAAGCGCCGAGAGACGAGCCCCTCTTTTACGTATACGCGACACACCGATTTCGCTCGCCGCTCCGGAGGAGCATTATAATGGCACGCGGACCGTTGCTGCTTCTTTTTCTCTACTTGCCTCGCGTTCGAGGGGTTAGGAGCTGGAGCTTTAGGAGGGGCGCTTCTTTTTTTCGCTTTCTTTCGATGCTTTTGATCTGGATCCGCTGGAAACCTCGTTCGTCTCTTGTTAACGGGGGTAAATAACTTATGTTTGTAGTGCTAATTGTCTTTTTTAATGATCCTGTTACATCCTGCAGCTTTGAGTAATTTTGGAGAAAATATTTTTTGGTCCATTAATTTCAAATTTGATTGAAGATAGTTAGACACGGATCCATTATGCAAATAAAATACTTGAAATGTTGGTCGAATTCAGAAAAAGCACAATCCCAACTAAACCCCTCGTAAAAAGTGAAGCTATTCACGCTCGTACATCCTGGAGCGATAAGCGCGGCCAGAAGCTCGTTCGAATCGGTATAATGAAACGGTCATTAGGAGCGCGTTAGCGACTAACCGGACGGTCCAGTCGTAAATCGCGCCTAACGCCGCAAATGGCTGGACAATGGCCTAACAATTCGCCGAGAGTTCCTAAACCTGGCAAGAACTGCAGCCTGCATTCGAAGTCGCTCTGCCGCGATAACGAGCTGCCGACGATGACGAACTAAGCTAAACTTGGGGTGCCTTTTCAAAGGGAAACGTATTGACATAGTGGGAAGAGGAGAACTTTGAGCGACTGACAGTTTCTTAGGGAGAAGCTAATTTTTAGGTTCGGGATTTATTTCGTTGGAGAAGCGCAGAATTTCAAGTTGAATAGAAATTTTCTATAAATTAAGTTTGAGTGAAATTAGCATTGTTCAAAGTTGAAATGGCATTTGACAATGTGATGAGAAATTAAAGGGAATCCGCTTGCCTTCAAGAATAGTGACAAGACAATGCGGGTCTTCCTCCTTTGTTCTCTACAAAATATGCGTACGTGCGCGTGATGTGTGGGTCCTTTAAATTTGCCAATACACGAAAATAAGTCTTAAATGTAATTTACTTACTAATTTTGCTCACTGCAACATCAAACGTATATGATCCAATTAAGGGAAGAACAAACTCACCTGAAACAGAAAAAAAAGAAGATTCGGTCAACTTAAATTTCTCTACAAAACTCAACAAAACTAATCGCCCATTGTTCATCGCAACACGTTTACAATGTTTCACGCGCAAATTCCATCCCCATTCCGTTTTCGCGGCTCTTCCTCGCTTACAGCTCTCGCCGAACGCCCCATTCCTCGGAAAACTTCCACGCCACATAATTCAAGAGCAGCAGCAGCAGCAGCAGCAGCGGCGGCGGCAAAGGGTCCGAATCCAGCGCGTCCCGCCGGACTTTATCGCGGCGAGCCCTCGGATAAGAGACCGAGAGGGAGAGGCGCGCGACGCAGCGCTCGCAATCAATGACGATGATCCCCCAGCGATTCGGAAGTGGAGCCGCCGGCGGCACCGCAGATGTATAACTAAACGCGGACGGGCGAATTTGTAAAACCGACGATTTATTCCCGCTTCCGTCCTCGTTCGCGCGTTACGTCCGATGTGGCGCCATTGTAGGTGCCTGGAACGCGCGGGTGTATGAATGTGGAAATGCTGATGCGAGATCGCGGGCGCAGGGATTTTCGGCGAGGATGGGGAAAGAGTACTCGGCGGAAATGCGTTTTGTAAATTTTTCGTCGAGTCCTCGAGGATTGAATGTGTTGCCTTTTGCATTTGGAATTTTGAGTTATTTCGTAATTTTGAACAAGGGGTAACAGTTTTTTTATACATTACTGCTGTAGGTTAAAAAAGGGTGTACAGATTCCAGAATGTATACTAAAATTCGTAAAATGTACACTCAAAAAATAACAAAACTGTATTTCAACGTTCTAGTACATTTATTTTCGTGCTTTAAGGCATAAAAAAAACTAGAAAGTTCATTCTGCCATAACATAAATAAAATTGAATAATCGTTTAAAACTAGAATTTTTTAATCTTCCAATATGACCTAACCATATATTCCCTTCGGCAGAGGCGAAAACTTAGACATTGCGAACACGTAAGCGTTGAGGGTATAAGAGCGAGGACGATAAATTTGCCAACGCTCCGTTTAATATCAATGATCGCGGAGGAGCGTGCGAACGCGCTAGGCGAGCCTGTTTTTTTCTCTCTCTCGAGAGAGAGAACGAGGAAGCTGCCATTTTTTTCGTTAGCTACGTGTTTACTTTTTGCGGATGGGATGGATGGCCGATCGGCGCTGCGTAAACGTATAAGCGTCGCTCGCTTACCAAGTGGGTCGGAACTCTTGAAATTTATGAAACGGGGTTTTGACGTGATTTGAGCCGCGTCGTGCGTTAGACGTACGAAAATGGTGCGAAACGAATTTTTTTTAATGTTTCTGAATATCGTAAATTTTAAGGACTCTGTGTTCTAGTTTTTTAACTTTCTATGCAAAAAAAACCCTTTTAGATTGAATAAAAATGAAATTGTGAAACACAGAAACGTAAATTCAACTAAAGCCACCGCACGCTGTGCGTGAAAATCGCGGTGGAAAAAAGGCATATATAAAGGGACTATATATTACTCGCTGTTAAATGCTCCCGGTCTCGTACAGTACAACTTTTATGCAGACTACGCGCGGAGTAAAAGAGCACCTTCATGCCTTCACTCGCAAAAATTTCAGCGATACTCGTGTATGTATTATATGTGTTCTCGTAATCCTTTTATCTCGTTCGCTTTAATGCAAGTAAAACGTAAGGTCAAGACGCCACGATTCTTAAATATCTTACGGCGCTTTTAATTTTGTTCGAAAGTTAAAAAAAAATTTATAAAATCATTCAAACTTTTTCTTGAATTACTTTTAAATTTCAGAAAACTCCTTCACAAAAATTTACAAAATTATTTAATATTTTCCTCTGAAGTTACTTTACATGAAAGTTTTGAGAAGTTTTACGCAGCTTTTGAGCGAAAAAATGTCGAATAAAACATTTATTTAAAAAACCTCTACACGCTAAAAAGAAATATTTTCAAAACAACTATCTATCTATTTTAAAATTTTTAGTTTTACCCAAAATAGAGAATAGACTGCTAGCGTATTCCAGGAAAATCTCTCAAAAAATCCATCAACAATCCTCCCTCTTTCAAGAAAATAAAAAGGCGCAGCCCGAGGCGTGAGAGCATCAAAATTTCCAACTATCTCCGCTAAAAGCTCAGCCTGCACGCATTCTCTCTCTCTTCCACAATGCACGCACTCGGCGCTCGCGATGCAGCTCCACGAAGGAGAAAAGGCGGCTAGAGGAGCGGGAAAAAAGAGATTTTCGCGACTGCGGAAGACGCGCCAGAATGGGGCTTTTCACGCCTCTTTCGCGGCCGGGATACGAGATTTGTGAATTAAGTGGCTCAGACAAAGGGGACGATCCAAGGCTGCGCTCGAGCTTTTTCCAATATCCATATAATGGTTTATTTAAAACGCCGAGGCTTGGAGACGGATTCTGGAAAATCGATTCGTGACGATTTTTATTATGTAATGGGGGAATTTTTAATGGAATGGTTGTTTGAGAGATTTTATTATTAAGAGCGTATTTTTTAACATTCTATTTAAGTCATCAATCCAACCCACAAGAACTATAACTTCCATTTAAAATTGTAAATTCAAGGTACATCGATGTTATACTATATTGACAGTTTTCAGCCCAGTTGTGAAAAAAGTTAAATAGTTACGAATCGAAATACTTAAAATTCTATTGGAATAGCGTTCGCCTCGTGAAGCAAAAATTCGAAACTGTAAATCCCTAACCGCGAGAGCTAAAAACACGGCCAAAAACCGGGCCGCCGCCTCGGCAGCAAATTCCCGACAACTAAAGCCAAGCATCCCGATGGAGCAATTTGAGCCAGCGGTAGAATTTACTTAGACGAGCGGCGCGCGGCCGGGCAAGTAAATTTCCTGAAATTGCGCCTCGCCTCGTCATCGGGTCTGCGTGCTCTCGCGCGCGCCGGTCCCTCTGCCCGGCCCATAATCGGCCGGAATTACGAGCGCGGGGCAATAACGATCGGCAATAGGCCCGTCATGCGCGCAATTAAAAACTCCCCGGCCCGGGAAAAGAGAGCGGAGGAGAGCCTGTACCGCCGTACCGTTAAGCGCAGGCCGCGCGCCGCGTTGTACATTTCAGCCGGCGCTGTATAATGCATAATACATAACCGGGAGAGCGGCCCGCACCCGCGCACCGAGTCAAGTCCGTGTTTTGCGCGACTTCCGAGGCCTTTTGCTCTGTTTTATTAGCTTTATTATATTTTCGCGGAAATTTAGGGGATTTCAACTTCTATGCGTGCGGTTCTCAATGTGTTCATAAAGCGGGGAGAATTGATTGTTAATGCTTAGCGTAATAAAGTTCTCTGGGGCGAGATTTTGTAATAATATTATTAATTTCGTTGGAAACTTTGCCTTGAGCTTTGCTAAAAGCAAAATGTAATAAAAGCATAAATGAATATTACGTTACAAGCAGAAAATTAATAAAAAAAAATGATTCAAAGTTAATAATTACTATTGTAATTTGAAATGAAAAATGTAGGGAGTGTTATTAGTTTATTTTCAATTAAAATATAATATAAATTTGTCACTGAAAACTTCGCGATAAAGTAATCTTTTTTCATAATATTTGTTTTCTTTTAAAAAAATATCTTAATAATCATGCTGACCAAACATTGATAAATTGAGAGCAAACATACTCCAATTAAAAAGTAAGCTCCATCTCAACTCCACGAATGCGCAGCCACAATTACTCTCACGAATCGCCTATCAAAAGCACCAGCAATCAGGTCATATCTGGGCTGCATAAATCCGCGGCGGCGTCGACCGCTAAAATATCGCACTTTGCTCTTAGATAACCTGAAATTATTAAGTCCCCAGATAACGCGGCACTCGACTCCGCGCGCTCTCTCTCTCTCTCTCTCTCAAGCTTTTACGCGCTCGTACCGCGTTAAAGGCTTACGGCTCACACGGCGTGGCGAGGATTGCGGGGCCCTTGCTTTGTACTTACGACTGGCGCATGAATCAAGCGCGCCGAGAGCGCTCATATTGTTTCGAGAGAGCCCGAGCCCGCGAAGCGCAGATAAATCAGGCGGCCACTTCGCGCGGCCAGAATCCCGGCCAAGAATGTAAAGCGGCGCATTTTCGAAATGCGCGCCGCGTTTTTGGAACCGGCCACGATGCCTCGATGGAAGTAGGGTATGGCTGGGATGTGCTTGGTATGTAGGTAAAGTTCTAGTTTGCAGATTTTTTTAAGTCTGCAGATTAAAGATAGTTTCTATTGAGAGTACCTTTTTACCTTAAAAAAGAATAGTTTAAATATAGCTTAATATGAATAAGTGGTATATTAAATATTTTTGTTATACTTTGATAGATGCGATAGATTCTATGCATAATTCGTAGAGTAAAAAATATATCTATATAAACCTTAACGTGGTTAAACAGACAAGAGAAATGAAAATAAAGCGTGAAATTCTTATTCTTGGAATACCGAGAAATTCGCACAAGACTGACCTAAATATCTAAATGCATAAAACAAAGGTCACAAACCTATAACTTACTACATTTTTCACGCAGAATGAGAGCGCCACTTCAAAAACGTCCTAAAAATATCTAGGTTCTCGCATAAAACGAGAATCATAACTTTCCACAACCTCAAAAGCGGCTGTTTCGTCAATCGAAACGGCTTCACTTTTCCTTTTATCTCCGCGAGGGTAAAAACGTTCGTTTCCTTCGCATCGATACGAGCCCCAGCCGAGGGAGAATCGTTTTCGGATACAGAAGTTTCGCTCGTCTCTCTCAATTCGGATTAGTCAAGCTTCAGTTCACGCAATTAATCAGGATATCGCCTGGAGGCTTCAGCCGAAAAAAAATGTACAAGTGGATTGTCGATCTTCGTTTCAAGTCTTGCGCATTTTCTGGAGCTATATAAATTCACATAATTATTTGTTTGAGAAGGATTTATTTTAATTGGAAAGAATAAATATTCGAAAATGTACTAAACACTATAAATACTTAATTATCAAACAAACATAATTTTAGCTATTTTAATTTTGTTGTTAAATGAATTTAATTCATCTCTCGTAATTGCATTATAGAATGAATAATTCCACTCTATTTTAAAAAATAAAGCTTCATAATTCTCTTCCTGGCAGCTGCAGCTGTCGTTCATTTAATATCTGCCTATCCGCTTTTCCGGTAAAGAAGAAAAGATGTTATAGGAAGAAAGAAATAAGGGAAGATTCACTTCTTTAGATACCTATTATCAAAAACTTTATTAGTATATTGAAAAGTTGACATTAAAATGTTATTGGTTAAAGCCATAAAAAAGAAGCTACTTAATCCTGAGAAATTTATAGCATAATGAAAAGGACTTTAATTTACGCTCTCTGCATTAAATGTACAAAACTTATTTCGCTGAAATTTTGAATTTTATTATCATCGAAATAAGAATAAAAGTTTATTATTTTTTAACATGATAATTTTCAAATTGACCTTAGAATGAATCTTTTCTAAGCCCCTTTTTGAAATAACTTTAAAACCCTAAATTCCTGAAATACAATACTAGAAAGATTCAATACTGCCAATCCACACTGCCAATCTACACTGCCAAACAGCATCCAGCTTTCCGGCGTAACGAACTTTGTAGCAAACTGTCATCGGTCCAGTGCATATCATCAACTATGAATGTATCGGAATCCGATTGGAATTAAGCCGGTCGATATGCTACGGTATTGTTCTTTCGCGACTCACGCATCGCTAGTTCTTTTCTGCTTTCGATTTGCGCGCAGATACCTCCGTGAGATTTGAATCGATCAGTGAGGATTGTTGAAAAAATATTTATATTCTTTAATGTAGCTAATCTTTAGATTAGCAAGAATACCTTTTTAGGATTAAGTAAAAGATTGAATGAAAAATATTTTCAAAACAAACATGATAAAAATGCGCAAAATTCATTATTAAATTTGATATAATATTTTTAGCTCTACACTTCACTAGCATTCTTGATGTTCAGGAATTTAAAAACGAAATAACTTTTTTTTCCACATCAGAAAACCAATATCCATTTTTTTACGAACCAATAACTTCACTATCACTAGACTGCATTTTTTTGTTCTAAAAATGAGAACCTCCGATTGGCCAGCTTATGCGTTTCAAACTACCGATAAAAGAAATTAAAACTGGCGGACCCAACATCGATACGATATTCCTGAAAAAAATGAAGCTCCGATATTACGTCGAGAAAGAAGGACGCTCTAAATAAACTAGAGCGACTAAATGAAAATCGTGAGCTGTCCGAGCCTCGAAAGGATTTGAAATCAAATTTTCGCAAAAGCTTCGGCCGCGGCCGCGACGGCACATCCACTTTGAATTTACAATGCCCCCCCAGGAATTTGAGTCGCGCAAGTTTGAGGAAGGACTACCGGCGAAAGAACAAATGAATACGCAATGGACACCGTGGGAAATTGCAAAGCTCCGGTTACATTCCTCTCTCTCAGTCTCTCTCTCTCTGTGTAAACCGGACCGGAGCTTTCGACCGCAGGAACGAATGGACGAGTTAGTACGTAGAATAAGTTTTCGCCGGCGACTATATTTGCCTTTATCCGCGGGATTTTTCGCGTGGGTTCATGTGCTCGCTTTTGCGAGGAGCGAATTTGAAAGTAAAAATTGCGGATTATTTTTTTTTTTTTTTATCGTTTGCTTGGGCCGATTAAGGATGGCTAGTTTTTGAATATTCCTTGAAGAAAGGTTGGAAGATTATAGATGCGGCGGAATGAAGTTTAATGGCTTGTTAGCTTTTCAGTTGTTTTTAATATGTAAAGGTAATTTAGTCGATAGTTTTTATTGAATGTATGAATAAAATTCAAAATTCTGCGGAGTATCGGCTGAGGTAACGTATAAAGCTAACAAATAAATATTTTCATGTTACCACTTCAAAAATAGTTCTTCAATTATGAAAACTTAAAATACACAAATAATATGCTAAAAGTTTGACTTTCGTGTCCTTTCCTTCAATCTCATTCAAGACTACGAGCGTCCGTAATTGTCCGCAGTACAATGAAACCACTCGCTCGATTAAAGTCCCTCAAATCGACCGAACCACTTATCCAATCCTCTTAAAAAAATCTCCAGCCTACATTTTCCGCCTCTTTAAAAACTCTCCTCTCACCTCTCCCACCTCGGCCGCCTTCAATTACCACCTCGCGAGCAATAATATCTCAGTCCCGATCATTAAAACGAATTCAGCCAAGCCGATATAACTCAAGACGGAGTGCCGTCACGCCCATTCCTCGCATGCGAGCCCCGCGCGCGATATGCGTGTCCCCGAAGAAAATCCGAGCCCAGAATCTCAAGCGGGCATCCGTATTGCACGCGCAGATACCTAACAAGCAAATAGGTCCGAACAGGACGATATCGGAGCTGCGTCTGTGTGGGCGACTGAGGGTGCCTCTTCCCGAGGAGGGAGTGATGGTGGGTGCTCGATCTTAGGAGAGAGTGGATTTCGCTGTTCTTAGGAATTTCGCGGTTCGCGCGCTTCATTTGTTCGAGGGGGGCGAGATTTTGCGCCGGTGATTGAAATCTTCCACGGAGGAGGCGCAAACTTCGCTGCGTTCTGGGAATTTTAGCTTAATTTGTAAGCTGCTAAAAGGGAATCAAAGTCTTTGCTGAATTTAATATGCGAAATTCAATATGTGCAGTTTACTTGCTTTGGAAGCTGGCGGGGAGTTTAGATCCAACTTGACTAGAGCTTCCTCCTTCGCGGAGAACTTTCGACTCGCTGCAGAGGATGTTTATACAGTTACGGAAAGCGAATTTTACATTTCATAATCAGTTTAAAGAAAAATAGTTAATTTTTTTTAAGTTACGTATCATTAAAAATTCAATATGAATATAAATTTAATTAATATCTCACAGAAAAAAAAAAGATAACGTCGACTACAAGTGATGCATGAAAAGAAGAGCGCAAAGAATTTAAATCCGGCCCCGATAAGCGAATAAGCAATCTCGCAAATGACCTAACACCGCGTCTGGCAAGAGTTTAGCCCGTTAATTAAGTTAGGTGCCCTAAAAGTTGCCCCGGTACAGCTTGTAAACACGAGCCCGAGCTGCGGGGGCTATCGGCTCGTGCACAATGGAGCGGCGAGCTCTCTCGGCTTCATAGAGTCTGGTTTACGAGTATGCGCGCGTCCGACAGGATTTCTCGGCTCCGAGCCGGAGGTCATCAGCGCCCGGAGATCCGACCGAGCGATTCGCAATGTTCGATATTATGCGCCGCGAAGGGGCTGCGCTTCTCCAGTACCTCTCTCTTGCTCGTGTTATTGGATATCGACCGACCGACGCGCTTCTGCAATTAGCGGAAAGTAGGCAATTATTTGTCGAGTTGATTGGGGGGGAGGCTTCACTCAAACACGCCGCCCGAGGATTTCTGATTTTGTTTTAATCATCGATCGCCTGGCATTCATTGTCCGCTCATTAATTTTTCAGGCTCGTGGACCTTATACTCAAATTCATCGGAATATGCGTAATCATTACAGGGATTATAATATTATTGCTTGCATTAATTTTACATAATAAATTACATTATTTTGCAATTGTTTCGTATGATTGGAGAGATTAACAATGAATTATTTACGAGATTTTTATTGCGAGATATTTCGTCTGTATTATTAAAATTTTATACGATTCCGGATTTTAAATCTTGTAACAAGACTCTCATCTTCAAAGTGAACTTTTCATTTTAAAGAAACGTTTTGATTAACACAAACTTTTGCCTAATTAAGAGTATTACTGCCATTCAATAATATAGAAACTTTTGAAGAAACAGCCAAAGATTTCTAGAAAAGATCTTCTGATAAAGTTATGAACGATGTTAGAATCCAATTACCCTTTTCTCATGGCGCAGCCCCCGCATTTCAAAGTCAAACCATCACCGCCCACATTTCCGACTTGGCGAAGTACAAAATCCAACTCCTCTGCGAAACTTGGCCGGCGCTCCTCTAACGACACGGATCCAATCAGCGGCTGGCAGACGGGGAAAGAGAGAGAGAAAGAGATAGACAGGAAAAATCCGCGTCAAATCATGCAGGTGCGCTCGCGTGCATCGCAATTACACGGACGCGATCCCCGCAATCTCGCCGACTCGGCGGCCGTCGTCATTAAAGGTGAAAATTTCAGGCCCGACTCGGATTCGTACGATTAATTTCTGCACCTCCGCCAGAGGGAGAGGCCGCTCGGTTAGATTTTATTTAATTACAGCCCGTCGAAGCGAGCTTCCGTCCTTTCCTTTTTCATCAGCCGCGCGGCGCCGCGACGACGGAAAACATCCTCCTCCTCCTCCTCCTCCTTCCCCCTTCTGCCGCCGCCGCGCTTCTTCGCGGATTTTCATTAGTAGGCTTTTGTTGCCTGCCGGCTCCCCGAGTTTATTTCTTTCGCCGGGGGTAATTGCATTTAAAAGTTCCTTTATTTCCTTTATTTTTTGGCGATGCCGCCTCGGCTCGGGGAGAGGCCGCGCTCTTTTTAGCGGCGGTTTCGCTACGGCTTCGCGATAAGAGTTTTCAGGCCTCTCGTGCCGCCGGATAACGGCGATTCTTGAAATTAAATTGCGCGCGAAGGCCGCGAAGAAGCGCTACTTCGTTTGCTAAGTTTTCGCTCGCGCGGTAATTATTTTCCGGATTGTTCCTGCGAAAGTATAGTATAGAGAAATAAGAAATCTGGTTAGATTTTTAAATAGATTTGTTTCTGTTGTCAGCTTTGTATATAAAATGTTAATAATAAAAATAATAATAAACATTTTGTTATTTCATTTGTAAATGTAATTAAATTGAAGGTCTGCTATTTATTTCAATCTCTTGCAATATCATTATTTGCAAGTATTTACATTAAATATTCATTACTATTTCATTATTTATTTTAATGAATTTGAATCAAAATATATAATTATTTTACTTTTCACTCTGCTTATTAAATTGTAAAACCAGCTGTTTTATTGAGATATAAACTTTTATGTTTTAAAACAATTAAGTAGTGATGTTATATCAAGGGTGCATTACGTTACTCATGCGATTTATGCGCTACCAAAATGAAAATGGAACATTCCGATGTCTGCGCCAGGTTGAAGGTTATCTACAATCTTTTGTTTCTTTTCAAAAACATTTTCGGATTGAGAGAAACTTTTAATGATTTGCTAAAAATAATAAAAGAGTTGGGAAAACTCATTTGCTTCTGACCTTATGGTTATTTGCAAATCCTGATTCGTACAGGTTCTTACGAAGACATCCGAAGACATTCGAACGTTTCGTTTTCATTTTGGTAGCGCACAAATCGCACGAATAACGGAATGCACCCCAAAAGTAAAAACTCATTTGCGCATTTTGTCATATTCTTGCATTTCATTAATTATTTATTGTCTCATTCCATATAACGTAAACATAAAGATTGATCGACAAGATTCCTCAGAACTACAATCTTAACAATAATAACTCGATGCAAACCTTTATTTTCTACAGCCGCACCTTACCACGAAAAGCTCTGCGGTTTCGACTTTTTCCCGAGATACTTACATCCACTCGAGAAAATATCCCGGCCGACTCAATCATATTACGCCTGCGCCGGGGTTCCTTGAAAAATCAACACAGCCGGACTTTTCTCCTCTCTTCTAGCCGCGGCACTCGGGGAAGAAAAGCCATGTGCCGGCAAAAAGGTAGAAAACGAAATGGCCGCGCTCTCGCGACGCACTGATACACTCATGTATATTTAAGCGGAGTTTACCCGCGGCCCATCCAGTCTTACAAATTATTAAAACCAGGTTACCATTTTTACGACTCGGCGTTTCAGAATTATTTAGGGATTTATTTTAAAGATTTAACGACGCAGCGACGTTAACTTTTTCCCACGATTTTCCCAAGATTATTTATTTTTTACACTTCCTCCTCCAGTTTCTTTTGAAAAATATTAAAATAATAAAAATAAACGATTAAAATATAGACACATAAAAATGCAGCTTTCAATTTTAAATCCTCTTCAACATTCTTAAACCCAAACGAGCAATTCCTCCTTCCCCTCAAACGGCCAATTGACCGATCCAAAAACAGTGCATAATCGCAGAGCAGCGACGACTCGACTCGAGCTGTTTACATATGGTTCCATCGGGGCCTCGTCCGGGCATAATTATTCATGGTCAACGGAATAATGGAGTCCCGCTCTCCCTCAGGATTCCCATCGGATAAGGAGGCCGCGCGGTGGCTTGGCTTTCTAGGCGGAGGGGGGAATATCGCCTTCCGGCCCCGATATCTCGAGCGCGAAACGATTATGCGGATAAAGGATGCAAGAGTTGCGATATCGATTAATTTTCGCCGAGGCGCAGGCCAACGACTCCCTCGACGGACGCTGCAAGAGAGCTTTATCACTCGGCTGGCCTGAATTATTGACGCCGTTTTTTATCGAGTTTGTCATGTGGGAAAGGGCGGCGCGCTGGGATGGCTCGATGATGGTGATATGGCTGAAGGAGAGATTCAGCTCGCAATCTGATTATTTGGGTTCTTCGTCGGCGGCTAATGAAAAATTCAATTCCTGTTTCGATATCGGGTTATGAATTATTGCGCGGAATAATCCGAGTTAGATTTTTTAGTTTACATTTTGTATTATCGATCTAAATAAACTGGGAAACAAACAAAAAATATTTTTTAAAGGAAGCCGCAGTTTTTTTTGGAATAAAATAAATGCTTCGTCTGGCTTGCGGAATAATTTTTCAGGAAGAATCTTTTTAATTAATCTAATTAAGTATCTTAATTAAATATCTTAATTAAATATTCTAGATTAATTTAACATCAACGTAGTGCTACGGTAGTACAACAATTCTTTATACGCTTTTTTCATTTTTCATTTTTTAATTAGCGTATTTTTAAAAGAGCTTTTAGTTTTCTGCATTTCCATTCAAAAATCTGACACCCCAAAATCTGTAAAATTACCATCCGCTAACCCATCCCCCATTCAACCCTCACTAACCTTTAACAAGTCAATCACCATTCACAAAATCCTCCTCTTATCTCCTTGCAATCTGTTCCCCCTTTAATCACCCCAACACCACGTGACTCGGCCCAAAAACACGGCAAAAGACGCGGCCGACCCGGGCGAACCGCCCGTAGTCCTTTCCCTCGGTCGCTCAGATCTGAGACGCGATACACCGGGGACGCGTGTCCTGAATTATGAAGCTCGCGGCTTACGCAGCGGCCCGTAATAACGGCGAGGACGTCAGCGTGCACCGATCCCATCAGGCCGCGAGCTTTACGAGGGTGAGCGCCGCGAATTATGCAGGTGGATCACGCGCCTCGCGGAGAGAGAGAGAGAGAGAGAGAGAGAGAGCAGAGACGTACACAATTCGGCGCGCGTAAATATTGAGGCGGATGTCCGACGAGCTGATGCTGCGGCGGAGAGGGAGGAGGGCTGCGTGGATAAATTGTTTAAAAGATGGTCAAGTGGTGGTTTGATGAGATTGGGAATTTTTTATGCTTGGCAGTGATTTAGATGTGGTAGGCATTTGGGGGATTCGTACGGTTTTCGACATCGAAATTTAAAATACATGTTACTGCTTTTGTTTCGATAAAAGTATTATCAATAGTTAATTTTGCATTCCTTCATTCATGGAAAAGTCAAAAGATAGATTTTACGCACTGCAATTTATTTTTTTCATTTAGAAAGCATTGATAAAAATAACTCAAATTTATTGTACATTTACATTTACAACATTTTTAAGAATAAAAATATCATTGTATTCTTCGGCCTAAAATTATTGATCTCTTTATATAACTTCCTAATTATATAAGTTAAATCAGTTTTTATTATTTCCGTTCAACTCTCCATCTTAAATTATCCGTAACCGCCGAACGATAAAACTTTTATACGCTTATAATAGCTCGAAATTCAGCGCCAAAAAACTCTGCCTCTCAAAATAAATCGCTAATTAATACAGCAATAAAGCTTACTCTCCACCGTTCCTCGACACCTTCCTGTTTACAAACTATATCTCGAGTGCAGTATCGCCTCCGTCGCTCAGAAGCAGGGAGACCTACGTGGGCGCCGGCTGCTCGCTTAGCGAAAAAAAAAAAAAAACACGCGCGAGGGCAATAAAAGCCTTTTGCGCAAGCGCCGCCGCGCGGCCAAGCACAAAGCGTGAGAATCATAATCTCAAACGGGCATTCGACCGTAAAACTCGGATTCGCGCGATTATATACATCGCAGCTATCCCGGGCTTGGTACTAATACTACTACTACCACCACCGCCGCCGCCGCTGCTTCGCTAGAGGAGAATAAAATGCTGGAGCATTGTACTTTGAAAGCGAGTATTACCCCGGTTTACGAGCTGAATCGCTTTTAGCGCCGAGCCGAGGAATCAATATGGTGAGAGTTATTGGTGAGAAATTACGAAAATTTTATTTCGCATGATGGGCTTTTGAAGGAGTAAGTGATTCGAGGAATCGAAGATAGAGCATCGAAAAAAGTCCTATGAGAATGGTGTAAATAGCTTTATTATGTGGTCTGGGCGATCTTCCGATTTAACCGTGGGAAACGTTATCCTGATTGAAATAGAAAGTCATTGTTTTCGATGTATAATTGAATCTGATTAATAAACAATTGATATAACGATACGACTAAAATTATTGTATATCGACAGTTAAGCGAAAACTTTTTAAAAATAGATGGAAAATTTTATAAATAATACAAATATTAAAAACCTTTTCCTTAAATACTTCGAAAAATTGAAAGATCCCTAAATTAATATAATAAGTGCTCAAGGCAATGCAACGGGGCTACATTAACAATATTAAATTGAAGTACCCATTAATTATTATAATTACCATATAATAATACGTACATTAATAATTAATTAATCAATACCTCTACCTACTACATTATCATTATTATTATAGATTTGTAAAATTAAATTTATAACTTGAATTTCTAATTCAAACCTCTAAAGATTTTAAAGTCCCGTTTAAAAATTCTGCTAACCCAGCCAAGGAAGGCTATGTAAAGGCCGGTAAAGGCCTTTGAAACGAAAACGAAACCATCCTCCCAATTACTCGACCGGCGAACGTAAACGCAATCGATGCGCGAAGCTCCGTACATATCATTAACGAAATTAAACGTTTAATATCGCCGAGCGCTGATGGCGCTGCGCGCGATAACGAATGCAGCACCTGTCGACCTGTGCAAACTACGTTCTTCGTTATCTCGGACGAACCAGTGGCTTAGATGCGCTCGGCTCCAATTGCTGAATAGTTTCAATAATAATGCTGACTAACCTGAAACGGCGAAGGAGGTGAAGGCTGAAATTTGGATTAACTAGTTTGGGCGATGGTTTTACTTCTTCACTTTTTTTTTTAAGAATTTTATTGTTTATTCGGGAATAGAGAGTTTCACAGGATCGATATTGGATTCTTTTTGTAAAGAGCTTGCGTGAGATTTGATATTATTACATCAGACTCTACTTTACAACGAAATCACGTGCTTCGAGTCTTCTATATTTTTATTAAAAATACATAAAGTGAGTTTTATGAAAATCCACAGACTTAAAAAGATTGCGAAGTAAATAAAGTTTTATAGAACTTTGTACTTTACAGAACATTAAAAGAGCGAATAGATAAAAAAAAAAACTTTCTCAGTTAGTAAAAAATTTAATTAGACTATAAATGAGATAAAGACAAATCGTGCGGCAAATTTAATCAACGCAGAGACCAAGTAACTATTAACTTCTCCAGTGCGAAAAATCTGCAATCCCCTGCCAAGTGTCAACGATCCTTTAATTAATTAAGGGAAAGTTCGACGACACGTACAAAAAGGCCTGCATCTACGCAACTTTCGAGCGACAACTGAAGGTTAAAGGACAGCGAATAACTAAAACAGCAGCGAATAAAGGAGCCGAGCGTGAATAAGGAGGGAAAGGAGAGAGAGAAAAAAAGAGGTCTGGTAATTAGTCTCTAATTGTCACGAGCAAAATGGATGGACGCGCTAATTGGATTAATTAGATGAAAGCCGATCGGTCTCGGTTACGCGCGGCTGCTGCCTTCTGTTCGCGATGTATTGACTCGCGGACGCGCGAATAAGCGTCGGCCCCGGCACAATGATTTAGCCCTCGCCGCGCTGCGACTCATTGTCATTATTTCTGCCCGCTTTTCTATGAACTCGTAAACACCGCGACGATCCTTTTGGGCTATAAGGTGAGAAAAATCATGGTTTACCATCTTATTAAAGTTTTGCAACGTATATTGATACTATGACAGAAATACTTCGTTGCTTATTACATTTAATAAAAGATAGCAGAAACTAAATTAGCAGTAGTCTGATGTAATAAAATTAATAAAATGAATAATTTTATTCATTTTACAGATTACAGATACTCCAACAATAAAATAATTATTTAAAAACTTCAGTTCACCTGGATTTAAAAATTCATTTTCAAATATCAACCCTTAAAATATGCAATTTAATAACAAACATTTCCGTCAGCTCCAGCCGATCTCAAATGAACGGCATGCCTCCATCGCAGCATTTCATTCCGCATTAAACCCCGTCAATAACCCGAGTAAAATAATCCCTCACCTCATTCCCGGCTTGTTCCCCTCAAAAAGTCGTTACCTCGCGAGCGTAGACAAAAGTTATCAAGGCACTGCATTAGTTTATCACCGATTTCCAATAATGTTTCATGGATTTCAATAGCTCCCGCTTTTCCTCATAAAAAGACATTCAACTCGCAGAAGGGGCCAGTCATTTCCTCCCTCGTTTTTTCAATCTTCCTTCTCAGGCAGACACCGATCATAATAACTTTGTCGAGCTTGGCTCGCGTCTCGCTCTGCGAAAGTTGCCGGCTCGAGAGAGGCGAGTGAAGAAATTGATTTTATATTTGTCTCGATGAAACGGGTATATTTGCGAATTGAGGTGGGTCCTCTGTGACTTTTTGTTGTTGCTCGAGCTCTCGAAGAGTTCCAAGGAATGCGAGCTGTACTGCAATATAAGGAAATTGAGCTGGACTGGAGTGAATAAGCTACTATGTAAGAGAAAACGTGACGTGTAATTTTATTATTTCTGTGCAGTAAAATACGAAATATTAAATTAAAATAGTACAGAAATGATTTTAATACGGCACCTAATATCCGTTCTGATTTAATTCAGCAATTTAAAATTTAATTCGCGTACCTTATATACATTATGTGAAATTCAATCTCTGCAACTGAAATATGAGAGAATGAACATTTTCAAAAGAAATAACATGTAATCTTTAATATTATCCTCTATCTTATTCCAAACAATACTATGAAAAATAAAAGTAAATTTAAAAGATTTTTGACAGATTATACTCATGCTTTAAAACAATTTCCTTCAAACGAAAACCTACATTTCCAGAAAAAACTGCATAGAAAACAACAGATCGCCGGTCAAAAAAAAGACGAAGGTAAAAACAGAGAAGTAAAAAGGGAGAGAAAACTCGAATAGAGATGCATGGGTATGCAGCAGTGCTGAAATCAACGTACCACAGACGCGGTTCCTTGCCAAAAACATTGTCGGGGATTCGCCAGCTTATTTATCGCGGGAGCCAAGTCAAGAGGGACAGAGGAAGAAGCCCTATAACTTATACGTGAGTAAGGTTGAAAACGTCCAAAATTTATCGCCTTTGCTGCTCGAAGAAAGCAGATTAGTACTCTGCCGACCGTCTGGATCATGTCTAATTGATCATTCTTGATCTGGAGATTAAGCTGTGACGCATCGAACAAGCAGAAAAGTATTTTTTAT
The DNA here is from genome assembly GCA_900474335.1 of Ormyrus nitidulus. Taxonomy (NCBI): domain Eukaryota; kingdom Metazoa; phylum Arthropoda; class Insecta; order Hymenoptera; family Ormyridae; genus Ormyrus; species Ormyrus nitidulus. The sequence continues at coordinate 57,223 of UCOL01000090.1, forward strand.
TACAATTCTGAACAAGAAAAGTTAATATGTTTATCGGTATATAGTGTGTTTTAAATAAATAAAGGGATTTTTAAAATTCATTTCTCATATAACTATTTCAATTTTAAAAATTTTAAAAATCCACTTTTATTATTTTACATAATTTTCAAAACCGTTGTATTAGTCGTATTAGTATCGGAGACAAAATTTTCTGTTCAAAATTACAATGAAAATCATGATAATCGTGGGGCAGGACTCCCTTCTCAAAAAAATTATTTGAAATCAGATTAAATTTTAACGTGTGACAGCACGTAAAAATTAATACTCAATCCTAGTAATGTCAAAATCGTATTTATTTATATAAAATCGAATTAAATACAGTAAATTTTCAAATTAATGATAATAAAATATAATACATAAATTATATTTAAATTTTTTGTTATACTGAAAATTGAATTAAGGTTAGGTAGAATAGGTCGACTATCATTTTAACGTTTTTCATGGTAAACATTTATACACAGCAGCGATAAAAGTCATACTAATATTTATGTATTTTTTATTTCGAAATCATATGAATTTGTATTAGAATAAAATTTTACCATGGTAGCATGATAAAATTTCGGTGTAAACACTCATAAAATTTAATGTCACGTACAATTAAAAATTTAAATACGATATTCTCGCTCCGAGATTATTGTCATTTTCACGGTAATTTTGAATAGAAAATTTTATCTGCGTAGCACTTTCATAGTTTTTAAAAATATAAAAGGTAGTTATTCACGAAAAAATTCTTAAAAGCAAGTTTTGCTTCTTTGAGGAAACAATCAATGTAATTAAATTGAAATAAATTTTATATATTATGGTAAGTAAATTCCAATTACTTAATAATATTGGATAAACTCTGCGTCACCATCATTAAAAAGTTCATTCTTTCTTTTTAAGAACTTAAAAAATATTTGCCTTTTGCAGCGCAAAATAGGATAGCCTCTCCCATAATCAATGGCTGGCCTGACGAGCATCATCTCTTTAAGTTTCACGTATCCATTCAAAAAAAGGAAGGTCCAGCAAATGAGTACAAGCATTCATGTAGCGGTAATATCATAAGTGAGAGATACATCCTGACCGCCGCTCATTGTCTAATAACCATCACAAACACTGTTGTTCAAGAGATCTTCTACCCTGCCGGCAGAGCAAAAATTATAGCGGGTACAAACTACAGGAATGGACCAGGAATCGAGAGGGATCTCATTAGAGCCTTTATCCCCTTAGAGCACACTGCAGGGTCAAATTATCGCGCAGATATAGCTGTTGGAGAGGTAGGACATAGTAGAATTGACAAATCTTTTGAAACATTTCATGAGCATGTTGTGATTTCAGTTAAGCTCTGATTTAGGCGTACATCAATATCCAGACAGGCTAGCGATCATTCCTTTGGAAATATTGGATCCACGCTCTAATGTCGGCGTCAATCGACAAGCTACTTTTTGCGGATTCGGGGTTGATCTACTTGTAAAACGCAATGGCCAGTTATATCCAAGGAGATACGATAGCACCATAAATAGATATATGAATGCTAACATACTGGACAGAAACGAATGTCCAAATTTCGAAACAGCGATTTGTGTGAGGAATGCAGAAACACAAGTGTTTCGTACAGCTTGCTACGTAAGTACAAATACTTTATTTAAACAAATTCAGATTACCTAAGTTATTTATCATTTATAGGGGGACAGCGGATCTGGATTAGTTTACGGTAATAAAATCGTTGGAGTTCTCAGTAACGGACCTCGGAATTGCTATTCATTAGAACCGATAGAATTCACGAGATTCAATGCATATATGAGATTTATCGAACAAGCTCAGAATCCGGGTGGTGACCACCGCAATATGTACGTTTTGGATGAAAAGCCAAAGTCGCCCGAATCATCTCGACCTCCCAATGTTGGATCAAGTTCCAGTTCTGAAGGAGGCAAAAAGAAGCATTTATGGTTTTTCCAAGGGACAAATCATCACGGTAGACCTACATAATATCCTGGATAACCTGCGTTTCATTAACAGTTGTGCAATAACTTTTATGCACTTTAGCGTTGATTTGGTTTAATGTTGTAATTTTTGTAAAATTTCAAATTTTTCTCTGTTAAATAATATTTTTAATAAGAGATTATATAAAATCTAAAATAAAAATTAATTGTTAGAAAATTTTTTATAAAATATTTCTTAATATTCTGTAGTTTTTCGAACGAATTTATATTGTATTTGATTAAAAGGGTAATATAGAAAAAAAGATTGTTTTAAAAATGAAATTCTTTTTCGATGCTTAGGTGCGTAAAATTTGTTTTTATGCACTGTTTTGGGGGCGTAAAATGCAATTTTACGCCCTTCTACAAAACAACGCAGTAGTATATTACGCACTTAGGGAGGAAAAAAATTGGCAAGCTCATAGCTCCTGTAAATTGACATCCGAGCCGAAGACAAGGGTGTCAAACATGAGCTATGGGCTTGCTATTTTACTTCCCGAGGTACGTATACTATTTTTCTGCTCAACGTTGCCGGAAAGCGGCAACTTCGATTTCAGAAAGCTGGCGCTTTCCGACCGGAGGGCAGAAAAATTGAATTTTTTGATTATGAAATGAAGAAATTAAATATAAAAGCAGCTAAGTAATTTCAAACAAAATAATTTCGACAAGAAACTTTAAATTTTTATGTTTAAAATTTTAATACTAATTAGTTCGTGGAACACTTTTTTATTAAGTTTATCAACCCCTGCTTGGCCTTTTTTTTAATTTTACAGCCTACCCTAGTTCTTTTATCAAGTCTTATACGGCTCTGCATTGTTGCATTTTAGTGAAATAACGGGGAATATAGATTATAGTGAAATTCGAACCACTGGGCCTTGATGTTATTAGACGCTTGTAAATAAATACAGTGGTGTCCCAATGTCAGTTTTCGTTCGAGATCCAGATTGAATCAGAGATTTTTTGGTTAAAGGTCCGATACTCTACCAACTGAACTAAATCTTTACTATAGTTATGTTCCGTTCTAATACATATACATAATTAGGGGTTTGCATCTGTTTATCATATGTTTAAGTTACAAGTCTTACTAAAATCATTGTACACCGATTCACTAGGATTTTGGAGTAGAAACTGAATTGACGCGGGAAGATGGTTTTTATGTAATTTGAGATCATATATGAATGTTTCTCGTTATTTATTATGATTCAGGCATTGCCAAAGAACGTAATCAAGATCTTGTTTTTTGTAATCCCAGAAATATTGTGCATTTTAACCATATTTACTCGAGCAAGGCAATACTTCAAATTGTAATGATCGACACGACATTAATGCATGCTACTATAGTGGATTCTGATGATATCATGTGGATTCTGATGATACCATATGGATTCTGAGCTTCTTCGATAAATCTCATATATCTACAGTCTTGTGAAATCTATCCGTGCTAATGTATCGCAAAGGTCCATGACTTAGAACTCGGACTCAGTCCGCTCCACTTATATAAACGAATGATAGCTTAAACAAATTTTTCTAAATAAGTATTTATACTTACGCAGCATGCTGTACGAAATACTCTTGTTTCTGCATTCCTCACACAAATCGATGTTTCGAAAGTTGGACATTGGTCTCTGCCGAGTATTTCAACATTCGTATATCTGTTTATGGTGCTATCGGATCTCGATGGATAGAACTGTCCATCGCGCTGTTGTACAAATATATAATGCCCGAATCCGGAGAATGTAATAAACGTAATAAAGAACGCAATACTCCCCGGAAGGCAATGTCGCTAGCCTTTAATGGACAGGACAACGTTGAAGAAGTACGGAGATATTCACCTCCAGAATTATATGTATAGTAAAACTGAAATTAAAATTATTTGTTGTAAGCATGTAAATACTTATAATTACCAATTTTCTTTTGTAACCGGTAAATGTTGGTGAATCAAGTTAACTAAAAGTTGCTTAATAAAGATTTGTAATTTTTAACAATTGTATTGTTATTTAATAAAAACTTGAGTGTTCCTCCAAGAATTTAGAAGAAATCAAGTTTACCAATTTAAAAATGAATAATCATCAGAATAATCATGAGGCTTCATAAAATTTTTTAATGAATATTACATAATAAAGATTGTCCCGATCACATAGTAAAATTGATTATATTCTTATTTTACTATAAGAACATAGTAAATTTTATAATAGTTAATATGTCCCAGCGTTCCTGACTTAGTTTTTCTTACAGTAAATTTTCCTATAACATTCTCCTCAGTGTAATTGCAACATAATTAAATATTGATTTTTCTAATACGAGGTACGTTTGTTCCAGGCAAACTTTCTTATCAGTCTACTAAAAACCTGATTTAAAAAAATAATGAATCCACTTTTATTATCTTACATAAATTTCAAAACTGTCGTGGCTAAAAGCACATTAATAGTTTTTAAAAGTATAAAAGGTAGTCACAAAAAGTTCTGCAAAGCAATGTTTCCTTCTTTAAGGAAACAATCAATGTAATTAAATTGGAATAAATTTTATATATTACTACAGTTATTTTATTCAACTCAAAGCCCTGAAACTAGATTATAGAAATGAAAATCAATTTATTCTGCTTTTTATTCTTAATTTTAGTGAATCTCTTTTATTACGGTAAGTAAGTTCCAATTCCTTAATAATATAGGATAAACTCTTTGCGTCATCACTATTAAAACTCTTATCTTGTTTTTAAGAACTTAAATAATCTATGCCTGTATTTTACAGCTCAAAATACGGCAGCCATTCCCATAATCAATGGCATGCCTGACGAGCATCACCAGTTTAAGTTCCACGTATCCATTCACAGAAAGAAAGTTCCAGAAAATGTGTACATACATTCATGCAGTGGTACCATTATAAGTGAAAGATACATCCTGACCGTCGCTCATTGTCTAATCACCATCGAAAACTATGTTGTTCGAGAGATCTTCTACCCTGTCGGCACAACAAAAATTATAGCGGGTACAAACCACAGGAACGGCCCAGGAATCGAGAGGGATCTCATTAGAGCCTTTATCCCCTTAGAGCACACTGTAGGATCAAATATAATCGCAGATATAGCTGTTGGAGAAGTAAGACATAGTAGAATTAAGAAATCTTTTTAAATATTTCATGGGCGTTGTGTTCTTAGTTAAACGCTGATTTAGGCGTACATCAACATCCAGATAGACTACGGATTATGTCTTTGGACATATTCGAACCACGCCCTACTACCATCATCAATCAACGAGGTACGTTTTGCGGATTCGGTCATGATGAACTCGTACGTCAACGCAATGGACAGCTGTATCCAACGAGATCCGATAGCACCATAAATAGATATATGAATGTTATAATACTCGGCAGAGACGAATGTCCAACTTTCCAAACAATGGTTTGTGCAAGAAATGCAGCACCAACAGTATTTCGTACAGCTTGCTATGTAAGTACAAATACTTTATTTAAACAAATTCTGATCAGTCTAAGCTATTTTTATTTATAGGGAGACAGCGGAACTGGACTAGTTTACCGTAATAAAATCATTGGAGTTCTCAGTAACGGACCTCATTATTGCAATACACTAGAACCGTTAGAATTCACGAGACTCAATGGACATATGAAATTTATCGAAGAAGCTCAGAATCCACGTGGTGACCACCGCAGAATGTATGTTGTGGATGAAAAGCCAAAATCACCTGAACGACCCAATGATGGAGCAAGTTCCAGTTCTGCAGGAGGAAAGGAGAAGGGATTTTCGCCTTTCGTAGGGAAAAATCATCATGGACGGCCTGCATAATATTCTGGAGAACTTGCGTTCCATTAACGGTTGTACAATAACTTTTAAGCACTTCAGCGTTTATTTGGTATTAATATTGTAATTTGTAATTTCAAATTTTTTCTGTGTTTAATATTTTTAATAAAAGATTATGTAAATCTGAAATAAAATTTCATTTTTAAAAACAATTTTTTATAAAATTTTTCTTAGTATTTCATAGTTTTTCGTAAAAAATGTATATTATTTTATTTTATTAAAAGTATAATGTAAATAAAAACGTATTATTTAACAAAAAAATGTTTTCAATAGCTTTTACAGTACTGGAAAGGCACTACAAGTCCATCAAAAAAAAAAGAAAACTTACATAATAGTTTAACCCTTTTCTAGCTAGAATTTTTACATAGATTTTTAAGACCGATAGCTGTTTAGTAATCCATAGTTATTTTTAAACCTGGACATCCAGGTTGCTGGTAATGGATGCGTTTGAAGGCCATATCTCACCAGCGACCTGGATATCTGAGTGAAAAAAAACTATAGATTAACTTTTTGTCATCAGTCGAAAGACCCTGTGCAGAATTTCAACCTCCTATGAAAACTGGAAGTAGATATAATCAGCTCCTATGATTTAAAAAAATACTGTGCATAGTACGTTACTGTTCTGGGCAGATGCCGCTAATAGTGGTTCGACCCATGATCGAAATTTTATCCATAGTCAACCCATGATTCTAGATACCTTTTTTATACATTTTCTAAGGGACTTGGCTTATCTTAAATCCTGGTACTCATATACACTTCCGGCACTTTAATATATTAAATTTCATTATTTTGAAGCTATTCTATTTCTTGAAAACATTATTTTTTCTCTCTTTATAACACTAACATCGTATAACATGTAAGTAAATGAAACAAAAAAATTATCTAGCAAAGTGATTCTCAAACAGTGACCGCAAAACTCCCACAAAACATAAGAGATCGTGCATTCACAATTAAAACGCAGAAAAGCACATGCGACTCGGGCACTTCCTCTTTTTTTCGTCATTCGCATAGAGGAAGGTACAAGATTCCCCTGGAAACAGAAGAAAAAGCAGCTGCTAACGGGGAACGCCGGCCGTCTTATATTTCTGCGGGAGGCGAGAGCACAAGCCGAGAAAGAAAGCGCAAAAAAAGGGTCAGAGAGCCAAGGAGGCAAAAAGGTCCGGCACGTTTGCGATTCGGCGGCGCGGAAGACATCCGCCGAGGACGCCGCGAGCGCGAGAACGGACAAATCGCGGCGGCGAGGACGGAAAGAAGACGCGTCGGGAGGGTCAAGCACGTGCGGGTGACCCGCCGCAAAGAGGAATTACACTCTGTCGCGAAGTCGAGTGTCCATTTTACAAAGTGCGCTCGCCGGATTACACGAGCCGCACTGACTCGCTTTGTTGCCGGTTAGTTTTTCGTGGGATTGGCTCTTTTATGTGGGAATTCTTACTTTAGCGCACGAAGTAGAGTCGTGCCAAGTTTTATTGTCTATTTATGAGATTTTGAAGCTACAGACGACTGAATGTATAATTTATACAATATTTTACAAAAGAAATAAGCAAGCGCTAAAATACGGAATAATTTAATTAATAACAATACCTATGCTTTGTACAAGCATTATGACAAATGTGAATATTATTCCTTAGATTGCTCAAGGCTCAAGTAAAATAAAACAACCGATTTATGAGACAAATAATTCGCAATTTATTTCGCATCTTTCTGAATAGCGCGAGGCCTAACTCCGCATACCCACGCATTACGAATCGTCCTTATCCCTTTGTCGAGGTCGCGAAGAAAATGGCCCGCCGAGGTCTATAATCGAACTGCTCGCGCGCCCACGAGCCGACTCGTTCAGCCTTCTTCCGAGCTAATAAATGGGAAGTTTATCACTTGAATCGCGCGAAAAAAGTATCGTTAAAAGAGAAACCCACCGCGGTGCAACAACGAGGACCTTCAGATTATAAAGGAATCCGAACCACTGAGCTTTGATGTTATTAGACACTTGTAAATAAATACAGTGGTGTCCCAATATCAGTTTTGGTCCGAGATCAGGACCGAATCAGAGATCTTCTTGTTAAAGATCCGATACTTTACCAACTGAGCTAAATCTTTACTATAGTTATATTATGTTCTCTTCCAATACATATACATAATTAGAGTTTTACATCTGTTTATTTTTGACTCCGGATTCGAAAAGAGTGGGAAATTGTATGTCGAAAATGGTATGAGAATAAAAAACTGATTTAAAAAAATAATAAATTCACTTTTAGTATCTTACATAAATTTCAATGTGCTATAAGCACATTAATAGTTTATAAAGTATAAAAGGTAGTTAGTCACGAAAAAATTCTTAAAAACAATGTTTCCTTCTTTGAGGATATAACTGAATTGCAATACATTTTATATATTACTACAGTTATTTTATTTGACTCAACGCTTTGAGACTAGATTATAGAAATGAAGCACAATTTATTCTGCTTTTTATTCTTAATTTTAGTGAATCTGTTTTATTACGGTAAGTAAATTCCAATTACTTAATAATATAGGATAAACTCTGCGTCATCACCATTAAAACTTTTATCTTCTTTTTAAGAACTTAAAAAATGTTTGCCTGCCTTTTACAGCGCAAAATACGACAGCCTCTCCCATAATCAATGGCATACCTGACGAGCGACATCTCTTTAAATTCCACGTATCCATTCACAAAAAAAAAGGTCCAGAAAATGTGTACATGCATTCATGCAGCGGTAGCATTATAAGTGAAAGATACATCCTGACCGTTGCTCATTGTCTAATCACCATCGAAAACAATGTTGTTCGAGAGATCTTCTACCCTGCCGGCAGAACAAAAATTATAGCGGGTACAAACCACAGGAATGGACCAGGAATCGAGAGGGATCTCATTAGAGCCTTTATCCCCTTAGAACACACTGCAGGGTCAATTCATCGTGCAGATATAGCTGTTGCAGAAGTAAGACATAGTACAATAGTGAAGTCTTTTGAAATATTTAACGGGTGTGTTGTGATTTTAGTTAAGCGCTGATTTAGGCGTACATCAACATCCAGACAGGCTAGCGATCATTCCTTTGGAAGTAATGGATCTACGCTCTAATGCCATCGTCAATCAACAAGGTACGATTTGCGGATTCGGTCATGATGTACTTGTACGTCAACGCAATCGAGAGCCGTATGCAAAGAGATCCGATAGCACCATAAATAGATATATGAATGTTAAAATACTCGGCAGAGACGAATGTCCAACTTTCCAAACAATGATTTGTGGGAGAAGTGTAGAACCAACAGTATTTCGTACAGCCTGCTACGTATGTACAAATACTTTATATAAACAAATTCAGATTAGTCTAAGCTATCTTTCATTTATAGGGAGACAGCGGAACTGGATTAGTTTACCGTAATAAAATCATCGGAGTTCTCAGTGGCGGACCTCATAATTGCAATACATTAAAACCGATAGAATTCACGAGACTTAATGGATATATAAGATTCATCAAAGAAGCTCAGAAACCACTTGGTGACCACCGCAGGATGTACGTTCTGGATGAAAGTCCAAAGTAACCTGAACCATCGTAACCTGAACGACCCAATGATGGAGCAAGTTCCAATTCTGCATCAGACAAAAAGAAGGGTTTTTGATCTTTCAAAGGGAGAAATCATAATGGTGGGCTTGAATAACATCCTGGATAACCTACGTTCCATTAACGGTTGTACAAAATCTTTTAAGCACTTCAGCGTTTATTTGGTATTAATATTGTAATTTATAATTTCAAACTTGTTCTGTGTTTAATATTTTTAATGAAACATTATGTAAAACCTAAAATAAAATTTCATTTTTAAAAAAAATTTTTATAAAGTTTTTCCTAGTATTTTGTAGTTTCTCGTATTATATTTTATTAAAAGAACAATATAAATGAAAAACGTATTCTTTAATAAAAAATTTTTTTTATTATCTTTTACTGTACCGGAAAGGCACTATAGTAGATAAAAAAAAACATAATAGTTTAACCTTTTTCTAGATGTCCTAAAAGAGGCTGAATTTTTACATAGATCTTTAAGGCCGATATAGCCATTTAGTAATCCATGGTTATTTTTAAACCGTCCAGGTTTAATGGATGTCCAATCCAGGTCCTTGTCCCTTCGTCGAGGTCGCGAAGAAAAAGGCTAGCCGAGGTCTGTAATCGAACCGCTCGCGCGCCCACGAGCCGACCCGTGCAGCCTCCTTCCGAGCTAATGAATGGGAAGTTTATCACTTGCATCGCGCGAAAACAATATCGCTAAAAGAGAAACCCGCCGCGTCTCTTCTGCCTCTCGGGGCGGTTGACGGATATCTCGTGGGCGGCGAACTTTGACCTCGCCGGGAGTATTCACGAGGCGCGGCTCTGGCATTTCTCGCGATGCACGTCGAGAGAGGAGTATCGGGGATTTGTGATCGCAAGGAAAGCTTCCATTAGCGAGTTATGGCCAAGTTTTATGAGTGCTCGCAGGTTAAAGAGCTCGATGAATTATGTGGTGATCTCGAGGACGGAGTTTAAGTATGTTGGAATAAAGGTTTTATTATTCTTTTAATAAAGATTTGATATATATTAGAAACTTTTAAGCTAATGAAACGTTAACCGTAGATAGACTTCTTTCACTCTATTACTATTTAATTTTTTCAATAAATGAGATTCTTGCGTTGTTTGTATCTCTTGGAGGAAAACAAAATTTAATTCATAATTAGAGTAGAAAAGCTTTATAATAATAACTGTAATTTAAATTTTTACACTGCAATAAACAGATCGTTACTTTAAACCATCCGCCTCGCTGGCAGAATCACGCACTTGCTTTGCTCAAATTGCGAATAGCCTCAGACATCTGTTACACGCACGCAACAAGACGTTAAACCTCGCAAAATCCTCAGAACAACAAGCAAAACAAGGCGGCCACAGAGCGCTCATTGCGAAATCAGAGTCACGGCAAGAAGAAAGAATGCAACGGTGCACCGCGCCGTCTGGAGGACGACAAAAGCCGTCTTATTGCCGAGGCGCTCCACGCGTATATATATATATATATATAAAACTGGGGCCCGGCCCGACGAGCGAACGGGACAGTGAGGTCCGTTCTTCCGAATGCCAACTGGGCTTTCTTTTCTGCATTCTGCTGCGCAATACGCCTCGTTAATGGCCGCTGACTTTTTTGCGCGCGATCCGCCGAGGCGCAATTAAAAATTCAAGCCGCCAGGAGGATGACGCCTCGAGACGTTCCTTCCTTCGAGGCTTTCTTCGCTGGATTAAGCGACGTTTAATTAGCGCTGTGTTTGCTCAACTAATTTAGGTGAGCACGATGAGGCTAACGAAGTTCGTTGATGATTCATTGAATTCTTTGGAGTAGAACGAGGTGTTGAATGGGTGGACGTGATGAAAGAGGTTGTTTTATATGGATTGGGATTACTGTCGTTTGTAGAAATTTAATTGTGCGGCTAAGTGATCTTATTCATTGGATAGTGAAAGGGAGAAATGAAATGTTCAACAAAAGAGCGTACTTTTTGTACAAGTTTCAATGGAATTTCGTATAAAAAAAAATTTGTGCTGATAGACCTTTTTATTGAAAAAAAGCACGATGCTCGATAATATTAACGCGAAAAAAAAGATTACGTTTTATCGAATCTTTTCTTAAAATCAATCGATTTACGCAAAAAATGATAATAGATGAAGAGCCAATTGACAGGAACGCGTTGAAAAAGCAGTGAATCCGAGGCAAAAACGTTACCCACGTCTTCTCACGCTCGATAGCAACATTTCTAAAAAAAAAAAGAACGGCGCAGATGGCGTACTAAAACTTTGCGCTCTGCGCGGCACACCTATTAAGAATTCCAGACGCTGATATAAAAAAAGCAAGCAGAGAGGAACTAGAGACCGCAATGCATAAATCCCCTTTTCCGTCCAAATCCGCGCAAAAAGCGAAAGCTGCGCAGTAGCCTCTCTCTCTCCCTCTCTCTCCCGTTTTATCAACTTCCCCGAACCTGCGGATTACACTTTTCTTTTCCGAGCGGCGATGTTTATGAGCGGAATTTCAGGCCAACTCCCCTCGCGGCCATCTTTCGCCCGCTGCCCCGTCTTGACGGGCTCGAGGTCGCGTATTTGGATTTTATACGCAGGATATAAAGCCGGGATGGGTTTTAGATGCTTTATAGGCTGGCAGTGAAGGTTTTACGCGGCATCCGAAGTGCGTGACGAAAGAGTCGGAATCTACGCGGCTGATATATGTAAGGGGGGGGCTTTTGTTAAAAATCTGAGCGCGTGATTTAAGAGGGTAATTATCTTGTTGGTGGAGAAAGTTTGAATGGATGATAATTGTGGAGCGGTTTTACGTCCGAGTAGAAAAAGTCGGATATAATGGGACATGTAATTCATGTATTACACTCGGTAAAAGAAAAAGAGTTTGCGTTATTTCCTTAAATTTTAGAAACTTTCATTCAGCTCACATAATTCCTAGCTTTTCTTAAATTAATTGCATTGAACCACAATAGTTATATATTTTATAATTACACCTAATTATCTTTCACATCCCACGACGTGAAAGTTTTTCAGTCAACGAAAAAAATATCATCCCCGTAAACCCCAGTTCCAAGTCAATGAGTCGTAACGCGAACTCTAAAAAATATAGAAGACCTTCAATACGGACCACTATAAAAAACCGCAGTCCCTTCCTCCACCGGTCCATAAACCCTCTCCGTAAACTCGCGATGGAATTCACATTTTTGCTGCCTCGGAGTCACTCGTTCAGTAGGCCTCGAGTTTTCTCTTTCTCCGGCGGCGACGGCGGCGGCGGCAGTGGACAGCAGAGCGCCGAGTCACTCGGAAATAATCGCGACTTCGAGGAAAAAGCGCCGCGGCTCCTTCTTTATTTCAATCTCGACGCGAGAGGTTTTCTACGGACTCCCAAGTCGCGCTTTTTGCAGAGGGCGATAATAAACGGGCAGCGGCGCGAGCTTTTCGCAGCGGGTTTGTAGTTTCAAATTATATATCCTTTGCGCGCCGCGTTCTGAGTACGGCGTTACTGTCTGGGTTTCCGGACGTCGACCTCCGTTTGCGATTTGTTTTTGCACCTGTTGATGTGTGGGCTTCTGTTTTGTTTGCAGCGATTGTTGCCTAGCGATTTAGTAATTCTTGCAAGTTTTTTAAGAATAAACAAATGGTTAAACTGACAAAAATTTGTTTAAAGAAACAATACACAAATATGTTTTGATTGAAAATCTTGTCAGTTTGATACAAATTCATTAAGGCGCAGATAACAACCTTCATTTAAAGGATGAATTAAACTAACGGCAATTATCGTAAATTTAGCATAGACTCCTGTATAATTGCAGGTTAAAAGCAGGCGGCACGTTTTCGCAGTGAAATGCGACTTGCTAACGGCGAATTTGATGATTAGTAGGTACCTCGCGGAGTTACAAAACATTTCGTGGAAACCAATTTTGATTGGTCAGCAAGATTAGGTAGTTGCTCCTTTAAAGTTTAAAGATCATAAACCACAAGGAACTTGGCACGGCTTAGAGTAGCTGCTCCTAAAATACGTAGTAATTGTCGGCGAAAGAAAGTTTCCTAGCTAGTAATAAAGCATTTGAGCTATTGAAGTAATATTTAACTGTCAGTATTCTTATATTTTTATTTTAGGGGCTTCCTATATTTTAAGTGCTTTAATGTGCAGTATAATCACTTTTCTCGTTGTTACTTTCTATTTACAGCTGTCACCAACACCGTTGACAAGGCAGATAAAAAATCAAGTATTTTAACCGAAATAATGTTTGACATTTTTAAATAAAATTATAAATTCGCTGATTAAATGACTAACGTTATTCTTAAAGAAGTTTAGTAATAGCATATTAACAGAATATTAAATTCTAATAAAAAGATAATCTCACAATTACTGAGACGTAACAGTTTTTAGTAGATAAGTTGCATACTTTAGATGTACAAATTTCAATAGACATTTTTGAAGAAATGATATTTCATAATGAATAGACTGGCAGAAAGCAAAAGTATACCTCAATAAAAATCACGAAAGCCATTTATAAAGTGATTAGATAATCTGTGAAAAATATCTTTCTGCAACTTTCAGATTTAATTTTTAAATGTTATTTTAATGATAGGAGATATTTTATGCAGACTCCACACAAATCCTAACGTTTTCAGCTCATTTTAAGTTCTACAGAATTTCATAATTATTGGTAAAATTATATTAATTTATTCAATTAACAAAAGAGATACAATTGCTAATTAATTACAATTGCACTTACAACAATATTTTTCATAATTAATATTTTATATTTTATATAATAATATTTACCCGAAGTACTAGTTTTATAATCAAATTACTGTACAATTCAATATCTCATGCCTCACCGAACTCCTATTACTTTGCAATTTCTTCAGAAGCAATAACTGCAGTCCTAAACTTCTCAACCATTTGAACAACATTCGCTCTTAGGCGCATTAGAACTTGGTAAACAGCGATTTATCATTGTTTATAAGAATCCAGTAACTCGCGCGGAACCGGCTTTTCAAATTTGAAATTGGCTGCCGTTCTCCTCGCGGCGGGCAGTCACGGATTTCGTTACGTGATTCACGAGTCGCGGCGAGGAAAGGAAGAAAACAATGTAAGTGACTCACGGAGGTCCGCTAGAAAGTGCAGAAAATTCACGACCAAATTTGCCGCCAGGCAGATTTGAGCGCGCAACACTCGACTCAACGTAATTCGACGAGGATAATGATCCTTGAGAAAACGATGTTAAATTCGATGTCCTCGACTCGATCGGTTTATAATGTGAGTCATCAACTGGTAATGCACGTGAAGAATGTTTTATTGTTTTAGGCATAGGATGGTTTATGCTCATAAGAATCGTACACGCTTTCATTCGTCATGGCTCTAATCACTCGTACTATACACGATTTCATTGTCCACAGAAAATTAAGTAAAAATTTTTATTCAAAATACGTTTTTAAGTATGCAAAAGTTTTGAAATTGGGGTTTGAAATCTAAGAAATTTCTCTTTTCATTAAGCACAGTACATTTTCTAGACATCAAAATCAGACTTGACGCATTACGCTATGCAAGCGGTACGTTGATCTCAATAATATATATGTAATTTAAATTATGAGGATGCAAATAATACCATGCAAATAAGTAGCAGCGTTCATGTTTCAAGCTAAATTATTTGAGTTTTTTCAAATTGAAAAGCTTTGCTAATCTAAACGATATAATTTTTTAGAAAGAAATTCTAACTGTTAATAAAGAACTAGTGATCGTGATTCGCAAACATAATCATTTTAAATCTACCTAATTGTTTTTAACATATTTATTGTTTATTTTCGTAATCCTTAATTTCGTTTATCATATAAATAGTTTATTAACTAATTTCAGAAACTTATGAATAAAAAAAACAATTTTACTGTACAAACTTCTATAAATAAACCTTCCAAAAACAATGCATCAGTAATCCCTCCCGAAAATCCGCGCTCCGCGCGCCCAGTCCTCGATATTCCGTCTGCGGGAAATCCAATAAAGTTTCAATTTCGAAAAAACATCGCCGCGCATAATGGAATCTCGGCGCGAGGCGTCGTCACGCCTCAAGAGCCCGGGGAATCGCAATTCGACTCGCGATCTCGCGCCGCTCCGTCTGTGTCTCCGGCTCTCGTCGCCGAGGTTGAATCATCGACGAGGAAAGTATATGTGATGCAAGGTAGCCTCGGTTATTTGCAGATGTGCGCACGCAGCAACGTAATCTCGGGGGAGATCGTTATTTTCTTTATTCCGCAGGTTGATGGCTGCATTGTGGCGAAACTCCGAGGAGCATTGTGAGCGTTTAGAGAAAGTTTAGCTTTGGTGTTAACATCGAGGGGGTAATGGCCAGTTTGTCAAGTAGTATTGTTGAAGAAAAGGAAGATTTACGTAAAATCTTTTTAATCGGTATTTTATGCTTTATCGTAAACTTTATCGTTACACTTGGTTTTAATAAATGAATTTAGAAAAATTAATTCATTAATATATTTAGAAGAATAAAAGGTTAATTTTATAACGCATTTCGTTAATTTTTTCTTATTTAAATTATTAAAATTCTCTCAATAAAATAAACAGATGAATAAAAACAAATAAATAAATAAGTTTCACTCTCTAAATGAAGCCTCATCGCTTCAAGTGCTAAGCGTCGTCTTGAGCAGCTTGCATTTTCACTATCGGCATGCAAGCAGCGTATATTTTTAGAAACAGTCAATCTGTCTTGGCGTCTGCCGCCTTGGGTCACAGACGTGTTTTATAAACAAAATACTGAGAGGAAAATTGGCTGCGGCAGCCTAAGTTGCATTTAATGGTTTTGCCTCTCGTGCGCCACTTGTACACCTTCTTAGATTTATGGTTGCATCTCGAGTGCACACTCTAAACACGATGCCTTCTGAGTGATATTATTATAGAGGGTAAAATAAGTGTTTTCAGTTTGTTTTTTTTTAATTGAAATGTCAACCTAAAAATTTAGATTATAGAAGTCGTAGTTAAAAAAAATATTCAGGCCGTTTAACAATTTTATAAAAAACACGTGAAATTGGTTAAAAGCAGAAAATAAAGCTTTGCTATTAATACTTGCCAAAGTAGCTCTTTGAAAGCTCAATGATTACTAGTCGTAAAGCGCAGCTTAACGCCGAATAACCAGCAGATGAATCACAGTCCTATTCACTGAAATTGCGCAAATCCACGTCCTCCAATGATATCACTCACAGTCACAAAAACTCGGCTCTCCCAACACGAAACGTTCACCGCTGCCGCGCATAATCCCCCGTCATTCTTCAGCATTACGCGGCCAATTAGCAATTACGCGTATATCTCCCCGGCCCGGCTACAGCTCATTACCCTCTAAATCAGCGAAAAAAAAAAGAAAACTCCGCCTCGGCAGTCCTTATTAAGAGATAAGCATCAAATCTAAATAATAACAAGCGGCCGTTCCCCGCGAGCAGCGCGTACTTATAGGCTCGCAGAGGCTCGAGGAGCGGGAATTGCCCGCTGGTAGGAGCGACATTAGAGTCCGGTCTCTCTCTCCCTCTCGCAACCGAGTCGTATAAATCCGATCTGTATCGGAGGCTGGCTTTGTCGCTTGATCCGCGGGGACGGGACATGGGAGAGAGAGATCGCATGCCGGGACGCCGATACGCGACTTGCGTACGTCTCTCCGCGGCAGTCACCCGAGATCTCTGAGATTGGCTCGGGGAAATCTAGCGAAGCGCCGTTGTTTCTTGCGAGAATCGTCGGCCGCCGCGGCAAGTGGAGAGGCTCGGGGCGCAATTGCTGGATTTTGTTTATGGCGGGATGAAATTGTCGGACGGTAGGCTGGAGAAGTTATCATTGGCATTCAATTTTCTGCGCGGTCATATGTGCGCACGTGTCAACGCTGTGCAGAATTTAAAGCTTTCGGATGGTATCTGCTTTGCGAAATACGTTGAAATAAAATTGAATGATTGTTATTGATCAATTTCGACCAAATTCAACGAAAAAAGGCGACGTTATAATATTCTTCTTTTTATATATATATATACTTACTGTGTAACTACATAAATCTGAAAAATGATTGAATAAAATTAAAAGGCTATAAAGTATTCACGTTTGAGTATATTTTGAAAAATTATTTAAAAAAAACCAACTGCTGCTGCGTAATAAACATACAAATATTTAGTTCTTTTTCCCTTGATAAAACATTACATTACATCTCTTGACAACAGCAGCATTTCGATCTGTATTTGCAACAAAAAAGAGGAAATTCATTTCCAAACAAAAATAAATGGAAACCCTCATGCACTGAAGGTAATTTCGTTTTTCTATCGTTTTTTTTCGCAATACCTCCACTAAAACTATTGATTCAGAGAATTGCTGTTCTCTCTTGAAATGTTTTCAAAGCAAATCAATGCATTACTACCAAAGAATAACACTGAAAGTAACAAAAGCCAATATAAACCGTATTTTCATTATTTAACTTGTGATGGTTGCCCTTTGAAATTATTTGTAATTATCACTTACCTGGTTCAATCTACTTAAAAAATAATAATAAAAAAAAAGTTCGGATTAAAAAAGTTTCACCGAAACCCCAATCACCTAGCTTCTGACAATCTTTAAAAAAAAATTCAATTTCACCCGTAATACCCGATGCAAAACACCGCTGACCTCAGCAATTCCCGCTCCCAATACCCCCCCTAAAAAAAAAAAAAGAGTGCCTCCGCATCCCATTGTGCCCCGCACCGAGGCAAAGAATAATCGCGCCTCTCATCCGTCGCGGTCGCTCGTGTCGAACTCATCCTTTAAAGCCTTATCTCCGCGGAGTCGGGGGAGGGCACGTGAACCGACCGAGGGCAGTCGAGTAAACGTGGGAAGCGTCGGTCTTGAAGGCTGGCATGAAACGAAAATACCTGGGAATGCGAGGAGATGACATTGCGCAATGCGCGCTCGCGGATATTAATTGCGGTGTGCGCGATCGCCGTTGCGCGTTGCGGGGCCCTCTTTTTTTTTCTCTCTCTCTCTCTCTCTCTCTCTCTCTTTCCTTCCTCGATGTACACACAGGCGCGGTGATCGGCGAGCTACACGGCATTCGTCATGCGCGGCGATGCGCAAGCCGAGCTGCTTCTTCTTCCTTGCCGCTTTTTTGCGCTTCACGCGGAAGAGTTCGAGGCTGGCCTTTACTGATGACCGTTCATTGAGATGACTCTCTTGAAATTTCAGATGTTTTTTTTTTTTCTGGGAAATTGTCTTGCTCGCTCTTGAGAGACACGTTTTAGGGCGAGAATAAAGTGAAAATTATTTTTCTGTAGATTATTATTTTGGAGAAAGTTTTGAGTCGATTTCATTATATTGAGATAAATGTAAATACTTATTAATGTGGTAGATGTCTTACGCAAATCAGAGAATATTTTATCATAATTTCCAACGAATAAAGTACCGCGAGAATATAATTAAAAAACTTGCTTAAAATTTTCAAGCATCCAGCAAACAATCGAACAAATTTACGTAAAACGCTTAGGTAAGTAAAAACGCACGTCGGATAAATAATAAATGAAGATCGTTCGTTACGTCAATTGTCAAATGATGCAACAACAGCAAGTCGTAATTGGCGCGCGTGATAATTACATTGGGGAAACGAAGCTCCTGGGGGTAAAGCGCGGAGGGCGCATTTTCAAGTCGAGGGCCGCGCTACTAATTGCACGAATGATTCATTAACTTTTAAGTAACGCAATTGTTACGATTTAAAATTTATTCACATTTTCGCTGCTGTATTAAATGAACTTTAAAGTGGGAAAAAAGTACTTAATATTAATCGAGACGTTACATTGATTATTTTTTTCTACGTATACTTTTATATAAAATCTCATTTTACTTACTTAGTTCTACTTGTATTAACTTTATGTACTTTACGAATCCGTGATTTTACCTACCGATAACTCCACCCTAAAACCATCACATCATTCCTCCCAACGAACTCAAGACTAATCCTGCAATAAATATCCTCAGCAGGCAGCTCGACTTACTAAAAGCAGCAAAAACAAGTGTCGATTAGCCTGCTCGGAATTGATCATCGGAGAAAGAGGCTCTCGCGAAAGCTCTTATCTCTCATTAGCGCGAACGAGCGCGTCGATGCGCCCGCAGACGGAGAAGACTCAGCGACTGCAGCGCGCAGAGAGAGCATTGAGCAACCGCGAAGATAAACGGCAATCGCGATTGACGCGCTCTGCCTTTTTTTTCCCCCCGAGTAAAAGCTGCCATTTCCTTTCGTTACGCGCGCCGTTTCCTGCGCCGCCGCCGCCGATAATGCGCGGGCGATTGACCCTATTGTCGAGTGGCGAGCAATTGCGCGCCGAGCTCCGAGCAACGTCCTCGGCTCCTTTGAGCGAGGATGTGTGTAAGCGAGGTGCGCGGAGGAAGCTCGCGCGGTGGATTGCGGCCGAGATCGATTTTGAAATTGCAGTTTTTACGCGTAGCACTGAAGCCTGCTTCAGCCTAAAAGTTGAAGGTTAACAAATAACTAACGTTTGTTGAAGTAAGAAAGCTCTTGACGAAGAAAATGGTTTGATGATCATAGAAATGTTAAATTTGAATCTTGGATGAATACTGTACGAAAATAATGCTTCTCAAACGATGAGCACCTGAAAGTTTTACGCAATATACTTGAATGATAATTAAGTAACACGAGACTTCCGAATCACGAGGCTACGTAAAAGTTTTAAAAAGTCAAGGTTGGATTATTTTTAAAAACGATCAAAAGGTACAATTGAAAGGTACACACAATAAAAATACCAAGCAACAATCCAAAAATATAAACACCGCCATTCCAACGATTTTGTCAGAAGAGAATTCCGGGAATCGAAAAGCACAAAAGATAAACGATCGCTGATTCGATATAAAAACACGTTTTCCGCGTGCGCACTTTAATGCATATAAAAAGAAAGAGGAGAGGGATAAACGAGCGGCTGCCTGGCAAAGGCCGACAACTCGGATGCATCCGCCGTGAGAGTTTCATCGAGTTATTTCGGGTCACTTGATCGTTTTGATATTCAAAAATTGTTCATTGGCCGGCTCTGGTACGGCTTCCGGTCAAAAGCCCCGGCGAAATAAAACGACGCGGCTCGGCCGAAAAAATTGCGCGCAAATTGAGTTTCCCTCGAATTTTCAATTTTCGAGCCTCCAGAAGTGTGCGGACTATCTCGAAAAAAAAAAAAAAAAACGCCGCACCCGTTGACTCCTCTTTTTTTCTCCTCGCGCGCTCGAAAAAAAGACCGGAAAGAGGGAGAGATATAAACGTCGGAATCGGTTTGACGAATGTCGATCATCAATTTCCGATCTCCCGAGTTCGTTTGTAAGTACTGGCGGACGCGCAAAAGCTAGTTTTATATGCGACGTCACAGGGAGCAGATATGAATCGGACGGAAGGTGTTTTGGTTTTCGAGGGCGATGTGTGAAAAATCATAAATCTCTGGAGAACGGAAGATTGATTTGCGAGGCTCCGGGCGTTTCACGTGAGATTATTATTATACGAGCGACAGTCGATCTGTTTTCAATTTTCGGTAGAAACAATGGATCGAGTGGGAAATCCGTTGAATTATAATTTACGGTGTAAAAGGTTCTCATAACGGAAATATTGTTTGTTGCAGATTCATAAATTTATGCGTGACTTGGTGAACACGAAAAGCCAAGATTAATTTGATTATACGTTGTTCATATTTCGACTCATTCATCGGATTTACTGTCTGCAATAATACTTGAATTTTAGATAATATTGATTAAATTAAACGATAAATGAATAAAATAATAATTTTTGTTTACTTTTTTTTGTCTAATCGTCGAATATTCTTCTGTAAATAGACCAGTATTAATAACTACTTGAGCGTTATTTATCCATCAGATTATTTCGTATCCTAAAGTCAAACAAACATTAATATCAATACATCTCTTCCGATCTCTAGCAAACAGCAAGAAATGCAGCGGCACTCCCCAGACTAATCACCGACGAAGATATCCCCTGCTGCCCTCCTTCTAATCAANTACGATCGGCAAGAAACTTTACCAGCTTACACGTATCCATATCCGTAGTGGCCTGCGGGCGAAAAAAATTAGGTTGGACTTATCTCGGGAAAAATACGCGCTCGCCTCCAAGTATCCCCGGCTAGACGCGGGGAGTTTAATAAAATAAGGAGAAAATAGAAAAGAAGTTGCCGCTCGGCAAGACTTTGTTCGAGGCGTTTATGCGAGACTGTCGGGGAGATAGGAGTAACTGATGCGAGGACCCTCCTAGATGCACGAGTGAGATATATTCGAGACAAACGACTCAGGAAGTTGACTGAGCGCGCGAGCATCGAGGGACGCGCCGAGCGGGGAAAAAAACGACGGATTAATCGATAAAACTAGAGCGAAGTGAAGGAGAGCGGGTATCACTGCGGATCTTCTTGCTATCTTAATGTTCGGAATGGGTACCTGTTTTTTTTTTATTGAATAGCGAGGAGAAATTTCAAAGTAAAATGTGTGTTTCAATATTTAAAGACCGTATGGTCTTTTATGCAGTGTTACTTACGTATTTGAAGTTTTATAAGGGAAACCATAATTGTGTTTTACTACTCACCTGAAACAGAAAATAAAAATCAATTAATTTTAGAAATAATTTTATTAGAATAACTTAAAATATACATATAAGCTTATATCTGTTTTATAAATAAATGTCCATTAAATAAACTTATTTACAAAAAAAAAATTAAAATGTAAATAGTTCAAACTGGTTATGGTTTTCGAATATACATATTTTTTACTTACAGGCTACATAAAACATTCACGTAACCCCTTTAACCTTCCCAACAAATTAAAAAAAAATGAAGCTTATCAGCCACCTGAACCTCCCTCCTCCACCCGGGCAATCTGCCACCCCGTAACCGGCACCCCATAAAAAAGCCACCTTCCCCGCCGAGCGTCTCCTCGAAAACGTTGACCAGGAAGCGGAGCGCCCTCGAATCGGGATTGAATCTCGGAGCGGAGCTCTCTCTCTCTCTCCCGCGGGACACTTAATTGTCGCCGGTGGACACGCCTACGTCGTGCTCCTGATTATACGATGCAGTGTGTGCGCGGAGGCCACCACCGCACGAAGAGCGAGAGAGAGGGAGAGAGAGAGCGCGATTACGCGCGCTAACGATGCGCCTGCCTGCACCCGCCAGCAGCGCCATGCACGAGGAGCGCTCTCGCGCGTGCACGGAGCTGCGATTTATGGGCCGCCTCGCGAGAGCTGCTTCTTCGCACTTGGCACGCGTACGTCGGAGCTGCGAGGACTCTTTCGGACGAGAGATATCGAGCCCGACAGCCGGAGGGGAGGCGATGCTGCCGCGGCCTGTCGGGCTCGGATTCGGCGTCGACGCGCGCTGCGATTTGAGACGGTCAAATTTACGTCTTAGCATTTCAAAGATACAATATCTTTAAAATATCTTAAATTTAGAAATGTAATGTGCAATTTATTTTTCTTAAAATTTATTTATTTTTCAGTATAATTTCTTAAAGTAAAATCTAAAAAATTGCAAATAGTCCACAGTTTATTTATTTCTTTCATAAAAATCGTATATTTATTTGCATTTTTGGAGAATTTTCATGATTTATTTTTATATATGAACAATAAATCTCTTCGCAAATGCGTGCATTTGTGACATTTTTAAAGTCAACACTCTAGTCTTTCCAGAGAATAATCTCCCATTGTCTTCGAATCCTTGCAAACTTATCAACTTCTCCATCTAAACAACACCCCAATCCTAAACTAAACAAAAGCACTAAAGAAACCCTTGAACAAAGGAGCTAAAAACTTTAGAATCAAAGCTCGGCACTCACTTCTCGAGCAACAGCACATGTTCGCGTGCTATCGACTCGATTACCTCTCCGACTCGATAAAAATTTCAGTCAGCTATTTCCTAGCAGCGGACGGGCCCCGGATAAGAAAACGAATGACATCCCTGGTGCCTTGTCCTGTCAAAGTTAGACGTCTGACAAAGGCAAAGTGAATTTCTCTCCTCTCCCGGTAACTTTTCCTTAACAAGTTCGGATACAAGACGACTCACTTCCAAGCGAACTCCGCTGCAAGAAAGTACACCTTGGCCTTGTGTACCCGCGGTGTTAACTAATTTGCAAAGATGTATCTTCGCGCAGGCGGGAAACGCGAATTAGAGATAAGTAAATGGACTGTCTTAGAAAGTGTCCGGCAACTGATTCGTTGCTAATGTCAGTTTTTAACAATTGTACTGCGCGAAGCTGTTTAATGCCAAGCAAATAATGAGATAGGCTACACAATAATGTTAGTATTGTATAAAATTAAAAAGTTATAAGAAAATTTTATTCTATACGTTTGCTTCTAAATTATTATGTAGAGAACATGCAACATGTAAAAAATAATTAGATTTTTTAGATGCAGAATCCGATTTGCGGATTCATTATATTATAATTTATAATCGGATTTTAGAAATCCAGGTCGTTGCAGGTTTTGCTTAATGATTCATCAAAATTATTTCTTTGGCGTAGTTAATAAATAATTTTATCACAAAGAAAATCTTTCAGTCTAAAATGGCACTTTAGTGAACTTTGTTACTATATTCTACCTTGATTAAATGCAGTGTAATTTTAACAGTGCGTACGTACTGATTCCTTATTTATTATAAATGGTCTAATTTCCAAGTATGACTCAACGTTAATCTAAATCGTAATCAAAGGAAGTCGAGATACAAAGAACATCAGAGGGAAAGAGGGAAAGAAGGAGAGATAAAGGATAAAATCGAGGTAGAAAGTTTGGCAGGTTGGCACGCATGTGAATGAGACTTAATAATTCGCCGGGGTGAGTAACGCTGTTTTATATGCAAAGCGAAGCTTCGCACTGCAACAACACTCCCGCGTGTCGTCCCTTTATATGTATATCTGTGTAAGAGCTATTAGCATTCTTTCACATCAGCTTCTAATTCCACTTCAATTGTACCAAAAAATTATAAAATAATAGTAGGTACATGTAATATGGTAAAGTTTAAACGGCCTTTTTCAGAACCGACAGCACATGCAGAGATAAAGAATTATTTAGTAGATTCCAAATGTCTGATTGGGCTTCCCCGTCAACCACTTTGAAATGTGTCAGATGCTGTGTATGCCTACAGAATACATGAAAAACGTAGCTCCTAAAACTATCGCGTTTAAATTTTATCAAAGCAGAAAGACATAAAGGATAGCAAGTGCAGGCAGGTATCTTCAGACTACAAATACCGCTCTGGGCTTCGCGATTCCATGTACAGGTTTTGCGCGAGGGGCGTCACGAGAATAATACGGGCATAATTTCGTGTTTTATGAAGCTGAGCGTAAAAGTTATTGCAGCCGCGATCTCCATACGCGAGCCTAAGTAACGCGGGCATGAAGGATAGAGTGCGGGGCTCGAGTCGCGCGACCCTCGAGGAGGAGATTCTAGGAGGATTTCATATGCGCTCGCTATATATATATGTATATATATTCGGTTTACACAGGCGTGGAGCTTTTTTTAGATGTCTTTGAAGATATGCAAAGCACCGACGCTCTTTTTAAAATTAATGCAAGCCTCGATAAAGTGATTAAGGAATGTAATATTTCGCAAGGGAATTCATTTTTTTTTTGTTTTTCTAAAAATAAATTTTGTCACTTTTAATATAAGCTTAAACGGTTGATAAAACAGTCCTTGCTTTCGAGTTAGGTTGCAGTTACGAAAGAAATAAAGTTTTATTTATTGCCGTTTCTTAAATCTAGATTACCTCCAACCAAGACATAATTTATTTGATAACCCTCAAATAAATTACAAAGCACACAGAATTTATCGCCTAAAACAAGCGAAGCTAAAAGAATCCAAGTATCGACTTGACGCAGAGCCACATTCGATGCGCCATTCGCAAGCTCGCAAGCTCCCCTGCGTATTTGCTTACCACCTGAGCCTCGAGCCTCGCACCGGAAGATAATTATGTTATAAATATTGGCGCGGGCAAACAGAAGCTCTGAGCCGATTCCCGCTTTCCGTCCCTCTCTCTCTCTTATTCTCCCCGCGAAACTTTGCGCAAGCTCGCGAACCGGGACTTTGCCGCGGCTTTAATTGAGTCGGGCGATGCGTCGAAATAACTCCATCTCCAAAAAGGACGATTTTATACTTGGGAGGAAGAGGGGAGAATCGGGAAAACTTTGCCGGCGGCGTTGCTTAGCGCCGGCAGGATTAAGGTTTTATGCAACTTGTACCGCGGCGGAGGGAGTGAAAAAAAGTTTCCTATTAGTCAGTTTGGAACGCGATGAATTTAGTTGTAATTGAAGTATTTACAAAGGTGGGCTTACATTGTTACAAAGTTTTAGAGAGTTTTTGGTTGTTATACTTAAATAATGACTGTAATTCATAATTGAATTAGTCAGTCGATAACTCTCGTTGAATTGAAAGTGTGTAACTTTAATGCTACTAAATTAAGTTCAGTTGTTAATTAAAAGCGATAACATTCACTTTCAAAGTTAAGCGAAATTCGAGAAGATTAATTTAAATGCATATCGTCCCCTTCTAAAACCTTCATTGTGTCCCCGCCAGATCGGCATTGACAGGACATACAATTAGCCTTTTCATTTTAATAAACGGATTTTCTCCCTTCACACGACGGCGATGGACGCCCCGATCTCATCGAATACATTAACTTACGCACGAGCACCCCTTAACTTCGGGCTAAAGCTCCGGAGAATAGTTTCAAATTTTGTTCTCTCTCTTTTTCCATTAAACTCTCACAATGCGTGTATAAATTGCCGAGCTTCTACGTGGATTTTCGCGCAAAAGAATATGCTTTGAAGTTATGTAAGAGCCTCTTTCTTCCGGAGCCCTCGTCGCCCTGATAATAACCTTATTTTATATAATGTAATTTGAATCCCTTATTAGAATTCGTGAAAGTCTGACAATTTATTAGAATTCGTAAAGTTCTGACAATTCATTTACGTTCTTCCAGGCTTAGCTTTATTTGCAAGACGATGCCAAGTCATGTGTACTTTAAGATTGATTCGTCATTCGAAAATTCAACAATGAAATTTCGCAACGATGGTCGCGTTTTCAATCTTTTTGATATCTTTATCATCAGTCGTGAGAACAACGTAAATTGTTTTCTCGTCTTTTTACTTTACGCAGCAATACCGATCAGATTATCCATCCCATTTTCCCTTCTTCGGGTTTCGCACCATCGTTGAGTACCTTTTTCTCGTGTGCTCATAGCTAAGTCAATCTATAACCGTTATTACACTTTTATTATTATAGTCTCGAATAACGATCGTAAATAAATCATTATTTAAGAGGATATAAAACTTATTGTAAACGTAAAAATTTAGTTACGAATTTACTTGTGGAAGTGAATTCTTACTTGCACACTAAAAAATTATTTCACTTGTCGATTTAAATAATTAAGTACTTTAAACTTTATAAATTTATAAAAATATTATATTAAGAAAAATTTTCATTTTGGTGGTTCCCGTTCAAAAGTAAATGTACCTGTCTTGCGAGCTCCTACAGTACATACTTTTTTACAAAGGCAGCATGCTCAATTTGACTAATTAAGGAGGCACTGCACGCAAAACCAGCAGCAAAGAAGTTCCCTTAATTGTTAATTACAAGCCAGGAGCACTCCGAGAAGAGAAGGACTTGCGTTGTTTATGAATGCACCCGCGTAATGTTTTAGGATTAAGGGTAAGTAGATTCCCTTCTTAATCGGGAAAATCCATCTAACCCTCGGACCCCTTTTTGCGCGGAAAGAAAATTTGCCGCGCTCGCAGAATTTTCTTTAATTCGCACTGGCTGGACTTCTAAAGGATTCTCCGTGTTCAAAAACAGTAAAAAAAGCGCTGACTCTGCGCGAGTGTAATTACATTAGGAGTCATTCATTCGAAGATTTAATTTAAGAAAAGAAAATTTTTATTTAAGATAATACTTATTGCAATAAGATATAGAACTCTTTTGAATTATATGATACTCGTTCAATCTTGCATGAAGAAAATGAAGTAAATAATATCGAACAATACTTTTCAAAAGATAATTATATAATACATATTGCATTACTTTCTTTAAAGTTATGAAAGAGTATGAATGAATGCAGCAGATGAAAAGTCTTAAGCATATTCTATTTAACGTAAAGTTTCACAAAGTCTTAAACCACCGATAATCCGGATATGAAATTATTAGACTTTACTCAGGATAAGCTAAACTTACCAAGACTTCGGCTAAGTCGCTAATACTTTTCTTCTCAAGTCATTAATATTCTATACACTAATGCAATTTCGTAAAGATAAAGTATTACTTAATCTCACAAATAATGTTATTAACTATAAAAATTATAGAATGAAAATCTTTATTTTAAAAATGAAATAAAAATTTGCCAAGTTTCATTTCTTTTACAATCAAATTTCCTTCGACTCAATCTCGCATAAAGTAACCTCTTTAGACGCCGCTTCCCTCCCGAATACCAAGAAATCTAAGCAAATTATTCCCGTCCAATGCAGAAATAGGCAAACACTCCAACCGTCCAAGAAACTAGATTCACTCCTCCCGAACTCTTCCGGCCAGCGAGAGCTCCGGCCTCCGTAAAAACAAAATTAAAGCCCCGAGAGCGGAAAAGCGCGCGTCGCAGCTCCGTCGCGAAATAATTTAACCCCCCCGCTCCCGACGCCGCGCGTAATAACTTTTTACCGGCGATGGCGACGCCGGGCGGCGGAGGCGATTTTCTTAAGTGCCGCGCGCCTGAAATTATAATGCACTCCGCCCGATAAAATTTACCTATTCCCCTCGCAGGCGCGCGCGCGCTCCTCCTCTGTCTCTCTCTGGCGTGCTCCTCCTTTTTTCCTATACCTTCCTACCGGACGATTATGGGCCGTCGCGCGATGCTGCGCGATGTTAAATCGATCGGCGATGCACGAGAAACCGCGCTGTTAATTTATACGCGCCCCGAGTCTCCTGGCGAATAATGGATAGCGCTGAAAATTTTAAGCGCCTTTGCGTCTGTGAATTACGAGCGCTCTCTGGCATCGGCGATGGGAATTGGAATTTATGATTGAAACTGTACTCTTGTTTTTTTTTTTTTTCGTTCGAGAGCGCCGCGTGAGAGTTTTAAGTCTGTGAGTTTGAATGAGTTGGAATGGTAATTTTAAGTGCAGGTAAAGTGCATTAAACTGACCTATATGGCGGTGGATCGAACTTTTGACATAAACATTTTATGAGCGTCGACTAGACATTTCATTACGCTGATGCTTGATGAATTAAATAATAAATAAATGAAAAATTACTATCAAATCAATTAATTTTTCAATGATAAAACGTTTTTAACAATCTTGCTAAGAATTTTCACTTAATTTATATTAAATTTTTGCTTTCCTTTATGTAAATTTCCTATAAAATTTTCACACAGATACCAATTAAGTAATCCATGTGAAAAAAACTACGCAATTAATTCACATCTCGTGCAGATGAAAAAAAAGTCTCCATCAGGAAAACTACGTAGGTGAGAAGCGAATTACGCAAAACGTACTTTCAATTCCGTCCAACTACCCCATCGACTCTAAAAACGGCTCGTAAACCCGAAAAAAGCAAAGCCATTAATCCAGCAACTCCCGGAGCGCGCAGCAGCCTGCTCCAGCAAACTCCCCTCCGACTTCGTCAACTCCGAATACTTGCGGGAACGCGCGGCAAAGTCCCTCTGGCGTCGGCATGCAAATCGAAAGGAAACCGAAGACGTCGGCGATCGGCGTTTAAGCGTCGGGTTCGGCTAATGTAATTGCGGGAGGAGCGGACGAGGTGGCGCCGGGCGCGAACACGTCAGCGCGGGAGCTAATTAGCCGAGGCTCTCGTTATGCCGCGCGCGAACGCGCTGTATAGATGCCTTCTGATATTACATCTGTATGCGGCTGAGAAAGCCTCTAATCGCGCGAGAACGCCGCCGCCGTCGCCGAGTTTTCTTGGAGCTTCGCGGTAAGCCGGGAGAGCCGAGCCTCCCGCTGAAGCCGGGAGGAGGACCGTATTGTGGAGCGAGGGAAATATTGAGGTACGGGCTTGACGGGCTGGGAAATAAGCTGATGATGAAGGAGGATTAAGGGGGGTAAGTTGGTTATTAATGGTTTATTTTTGCGAAAATTATTCAGAAATTTCGATAATTGAAAAGCAGGATTTTTATAAAAAAAGCAACATTTCATTCGATGTATTTGTTGCCGATTGAGTATTGATTCGTATAAAGTAAATAGTAAATAAACTGAACTTGATTAAGAAAAGAAAGGCAGACGTACTTTAAATGACAAGTCACGTACGATCGCGTCTGCCGTTATGATCACGTTCTTACAAATGGGGGATAGACATATCCTTCAAAGAACACATTTACTGCCCAAACTTATTGCTTGAAAGAAAACAGAGGCAAGCCGTGACTAAACTCTTAATCCAGCACAAAACCGGAGAGCAATACTTTTAAAAAAACTAATCAAGCGAAAAAATCTTTGCTAAATCAATGACGAAAGATTAAAACAATTTTCCAACCTCTCCAGTCCGAAACAAGTAAATTCAAAGGTTTAGGACGGGAACTCCGAGTGCTTTCTAATCGCGAACATCTATATATATCGAGGTAAATAAGTGGGGTCCCTCGGTTTTCGCAAGAATAAGCCTCGTAGCTATCGCCCGCCGATAAGTCAGGCCGATTAGAGGCAGGCAAGAGAATCGGCGTGGGCGGCTTGATTTGCATCGGAGAGGCAGCGAGAATCCCTTTTCAGACTTCACCAGCGTCTGCAGCAAGATTGATGCGAGGTACTAAGGTTGTTCTAATTAGTGTACAAGCCGAGGTACAAGTTGCTTCACAAAAATTAGGCAATTTATATTCTTCATTGCCGGAATCGTTGCTTTTTTTTTGGTATAGAAAATAAAAAGTTTGTTTGCTTGTTTTAAAAATTATAAATTTTGTAATTAAAAACTATTTCAGTATTATTAACTTTAATAAAATCCTTTAGCATTACTTTTTCGCAATTATAAAATATTATCATAATTTTAATCTTCTTCTTAAAACAAAAGAATCATTATCACATAAAGTAAAGAAAGCTATTAAAAAAAATACAAAAGATAATTAAGGGTCGCTCCACCAACTGAACCAATATGGCTGAGCCATTTACTTAATTCGCAATATGTGGGTAATGCCTGGTTGCAAAAGCACCGTCATGCCGACTTTGCCAACTCCCACAATTCTCCTTCAAGAATATACCACGCGTCTCTTCTACTTTTGGTCGCGTGCAGCGGAATAGAGGCTAATGATGACAGTAAAAGGATTGCGTTTCAGACTAATCAATAAGTCCCTGATTTTGTTGCAGAGCTTCAAACTGGAGCGATTTTAATTATCGCTCGTTTCAGGCAAAATTAGAACCTTGCAAAAATGAAGGCCAACGCTGTTTAATTATAAACGTGTCTCCAGTAATTGTATAATAAACATGTATTATACAGTTTTGTTTCAATTTTTACAGTTTAAATTGGTGAATTTTAACTTTGGAATGTGAGACGTGAGAAGAGCGATGCACGTTCGAAGGAAGCAGTAAACTCGTGCCGATCAATATTGTTACAAAAGGAACAGCCGCGTCTTTTAATATTTCTAAAAATGGATACTTATTTCCGTGAATTTTAAAAACGTAAAATTGTATACAAGACTGCAACTTGAATTTAATTGAAAGCCATTTTATAAAATATGTAAAAACTTTTTATTTGTATAATTCTTTAAAAAAATATATATCCAGCATTCGTTTCTTTCAAAATTACTTATAAAGAGACATTATTATGGTTGCACTGAATCTAAAACTTGTTTAAAATACTGAATATTTTACATCTCCAAAATTAAAAAATTTTCCTCGTCTACTTAAAAGCGATAATATTTACTATAAAAAATAATAGTTTTTTTTTTAAAAACTTTCTTATTATTAAATTTAATTCAAATTTTACTTTTATCAAATTCCCAAAAAACTAAAACTTATAAAATCTAATACATTTCGAAAGTGTCCCTTCAATCTTGCAAACGAACAATACCCTCTTCCCAACTTCTCCGCCGCAAATCGCATAAACAAACGAAAGGAAATATGACGAACTTCGCTATCGATCGAAGTACAGGCAAGCAAGGCAAGAGGAAGCACGAGAGAAAGACCGAGAAACAGACCCGACACAAAGCTCCTTTCTCGGTCCATCGACGAAGTAGAGAGAGGGAGAGAGAGAGAGAGAGAGAAAGCGGCAGGCGCGTTTAGGGCTGCTGCCGCTCGGCAATCGATATCGCGGCCCCTGCACACAACAGCGCCTGGACCGAGACACCCTCGAGCGTTTTCAGCCGTATCACCTCGCATCTCTCCCTGCAGTCGCACGCAAGCCGGGGATCGGCCCTCCTCCACCCCTGTATTTTCACGTTTTTAGGGTCGCGGACGGATAGAAAACGTCAACGGCCAGCTTTTTCTGGACAGGATTTTTATTTTGGGAAAGTTTTTTCGTTCGCCTCGAAGGAGATGTTACGGTTTTAAGTTATTGACGGTCAAAAGTATCTCGCGAAATGTGCTGTAGATTCGGCACTGACGACTCGGTCGTTGCCGTGGAAACGGCATACTGAGATGAGGTCGTTTAGTAGATTTGCGTCAGACTACTTACACTGATGTAACGTAGAACTTTGTGGTAGTTGAATAATATTGCGGGTCTCATAGCTACAAAGTAGTAAAAAGACAATTTTAACTTTGCATAAAAATTAATGAATGAATTGCATTATTAATACAGGGATAAAAAAAGAATCAAATTGCTTAACATTAAACAAAGTTGTTTTCTGATAAAATAGATATTTTTTGAGTAGCAAATTTAATTGTGCACTTAATGCAATTCGGCGCACATTTGAATTCACCGCTAAAAATACTTACTGCTTTAGCCGGGAGGTGGCGAGGAATGCTTTGTAAGCGAATCGCAAGAGAAAAGGTCAAGTTGAGAGTACAAGAAGGCAGCGACGGCGCTAAGAATTCGTGCCTTAAACTAATGAGTAAGGAAAATATGAGGCTTTGGTGACGCTTAGCTATGCTTTTAGTTTTAAGCGAACCTATTTTTGAAGGGGTAAAGGTCGTCCCTGAGCTGCCTGAACTACTTTTTCGGGCGGTTCGGTGAAGCGATTTGCCCCACCTGAACTATTTTTAAAATAATAATAGGCTGATCCGGTGCGCTGACATTTGCTATTTGTTATTTAATTTTTTTTCTTCATAGTTCGATAAATTCGAATCGATTCTTTGATATTTTTGTCTCGAGATCGATAAATACTCGAAAAGCGAACGAATCTCGTGGGATTTTTATAAGGGCATTTTTTTTTTATGTAAAAAATAAACACGGACCCTGCACTTTTAATTTAAATTTTCGTAAAATACATCGTAATTTTCCTTTTTGAACAGAATTAATTTTAGATATAGAAAGGTCAAAAATAACTCCCGGCAAAATCAAATAATACCCAGAAATGAAGCTCGTAATAACTTAAAAAGTTCAAATTCAAAGTACACAGCGGTGCCTACTCTTTAATTTACGGCGGAACTCTCCCCACGTAAGTACACGTTTTAGGAGCTTTCACGAGCGCGCTCCATCTTTCTCTTCACATCCTACGTCGCCGTTTCTCCCCCGCAAGAGCAACGCAGTTTCAATTCGAGAACTATGCGACCACCCCTCGACTCCTTGCCTTTTTATTCCAAGCCCAACCACTTCAATCCTGGCGCTTCTCCTTCCCTCTCCTTTCGGCGCCGGATAAAAAGTATTTAAAAGCTAATGGGGACGAAAGAGAGGCGACGGGGCGGCTCGTCTAAGCGGTCGCGAACGTTCTGGAAGACGTCGTTGGCGAAGCGGCAGCCCTAAGCGCCTGCGGCTATAACGAGGTCCCGACCGCTTGGCGTACTTTCGGAAGGAAGCTGCCGAGCTAAGTTTCGCCCGAATGAAAAAAAAGTCATAAATAATAGATGGGAGGCGGAGGAGAACCGGGGAACATTTCGGAGGGATTCCATTTTCTCCTTTTCGCGGCGGAAGATTGTTTTATTTCGGGAAATGGGGAATTTATCGACGACCCGTGAGAATTCGATGACGGGCGGTTAGTTTTGTCACTTGCTGATAGAAATATCTTTATTATCGATCCCGAACTGGATATTACGTTATTTAATTGTATTTTATTTTTGTATAAAAAATTCTAATTATTCATTTTTCAAACAAAAAGTGAGATAATCTTAAAATCAACAATGAAAAATCTTGCAATTGTTAACATATTTAATTAAAAGTTGTATTTTTATAAAGCTCGAACCGAGTAGATTTCGCAGGTCTTTCTTCAGAACGCCTTTTCAAATGAAAAATCGATGGCAAATGCAAAAAAGCCGGTGCACTCCGGCGGCAAAGAAAGAAGTAGACAAACGAAGGAGAAAAAAGCTCAGACAAGGGTGAGACAGACTTTCCCCGAGAAGGAAGAAAAGAAGCGGCGAGGCACTTACATGCTCACAGAGGGAGAGAGGGAGCGGAGAGATAGAAGCTTTTAATTTTGCACGTGCGACGGATTGCTCCAGCTCCCTAATGCGACTGCATTACTCCGCGGGGAGACGCTTATGCAATTACACGGCTGCCGCTGCATTTTCTCGGCCCTCTCTGCGTCTGAGACTTTACCTCTCTTTCATCGGGCGGCCTCGCCCTTTTCGTGCCGACGCGTAACAGGTTTTCCGCAGACGGAGGCGCCGAGGAAAGCCAAGAAGGCGCAAGTCGACTCCTGACTCCTGAGGATTGACCGTTTAATTTCCTGGCTTCCATTTTTGGTCCAGAGCCACCTGCAAACGCTCGGAGGCCGTTAAGGAGAGCGTTTGCCGATGCTGCGACCGTTCTCAAAATAGATCTTTCGACACTTTTTAACTTTCCGTTCGAAAGCTGCCCAGGAATGAGCAGAGTAAATAGGAAATTTGGATGTTAATTAAAAGTTAATATAGTTTTTAAAAAGAATAAGGTTCCCATGTTTGTTATAACCGCCCTTCGTCCAACAAAAAAGGCATCTTCGACCCTCTCAACCCCCCGTTAGAATTCAATTTGCAGCAAAACCCGCGTAAAAAGCGCGCATTCCTCGCATTATCGCGATATACACGCTGCTCCCGGGGAGAGGCTCGCTCGCGCATCGCAGCGAGAGCAACTTTTACAAGCCCGCGGAACTTTCGCCTTTGTAATCCGACGCCACCGCCATTAGGCGGCGCGCTGCGCCTTCCTTTTTCTGTTGTTTTTGTTTTTGTCCGCGAGCGCGCGCGCTTTTCTTTTTTTCCGGCGGCGACGATGAAACGAAAAGAGCGCTCTCGGAAATTTAATTCTCGCGGCCGAGGTGAAAGGATTGACGCGCCGGCAAGTTCGCGCGGACGCGCATTGGTCACTGCGCTGGAAATCGACCGGCCTTTGAAGTTTTTTTTAATTGCGACGCTGCGTGGGCAGATGATTTCGTATGAATTCGGGCGAATGGATAGGATTGATGAGTGTTAATACGTTTTTTGAGAGTTTGCTTATACTGCGATGATTATAGTATGTGTATTTGAAAAAAAAGAATAGTTATAAATGGCGTTCTTAATGCGTACAAATGGAAGGAAAGCTAAATATAAAATGTATGTAAAAGTATTTCGTGAAGTAATAAAAAGACTTAAAATTGTTTTAATAAAAATAGTTTATTGGACTTTTACATTAATCATGTTTTTGCTTCGAAAGCGTAATCAAATCTGACCACCGTTTTAACAAAAATCGAATTAAACGAAAAAAAAGGAACAAACAAGATTTCCATGGAAACTGAAACTTTTCAAAAAGATCTATGTAATTAGCTAAAACGTCCACAAATACGCCTTTAAAATAATTTATATATTTTTTAAAGGGCTTCGAAACAAAATTACAATTTGTTCTTACTAAGTTTTTAAATAAGAATATTAATCTTTTTGTGTAACGAAACAACAAGCAAATATGAAAAAGATAATGTGGAAAGTTTCCAAAAATTAGCTTGGATCGATATACTCGTTAACAATAACTCGAAATTCCTTTTCTCAAAAACAGTTTTCTTTTTATTTCTATACAATATCTTGATCAATACTTAAAAAGAGTAACTAATGCTATTTTTAATCCGAGTGCTTACAAGAAAATCTAAAAAAAAGGCACTTCCAATTTTCCAGCAGCTTTCAGCAATCGACAGCCGCCCCGTCAGTGATCAACATTTTTATTACGACGCAGTCATCGACCCTCTCTCGATATATATATATCGTTCCTTCGCACAATTTCGCCGTGCACGCGATCGATTTCCCGATTTCACGCGGCGATAATTCGATTTCGTGCGTGAAAAGCCCGTACGTGCGAGCTAACAAGAACGTGCGGCGCTACTCGCTCCCGACGCTTCTGTCAATTAAAAGAGAAGCTCGATCCGCGATGACGGATCTTTTATTGACGGCGAAGGAAATGTTTCTCTCGCAGCGCTTCGTGATTTTAATTAGCGCCGTGACTTTTTATCGACGGGACTTTTTTCTCATTGGTTCGGAAAGAGCGGAAATTGATACTATTTTCCTCGATTTATAATGGGCGGCGAAAAATTCAACTTATTTTTCGGATAAAGTATTTTCAATAGGTTCGAGAAATACTTTTAATTAAATTGAAATCAATTAGTTTTGCTTTACTCCATTGAATATTGATCATATTATGCCTTTCCTATAATAGACAATTTTAATTTATTACCCGCGTGCCTTAAATTTATTGCAAAATAACGAAAGCGAAATTTCCAAATATTCCGTATCTTACGACCGATAATCTTGAAATTAAAACCCAAAATTACTGCAAAAGCGATAACCAATAAAACAAGCGCAACTCTCTCCCCTACTCTCGACTTTCATTCAAAATCCTACTTCCTATTATCCGCTCTTCTTTCTCTTCGCCGACTTTCGAAATCCCGAAAACTCCGGCATCGATATCGCTTCTCCCATTCCGTGCATCCGATATGAATCTCCACCGCCGACGCGATCCTTTCCCCGAGAGCGACCCCCCGAAAAAGTTATCTGTGTACCGCATATAGGGTCGGCCGGAGATGCCAGTGCCAGCGGTATCCGCGTCCCCGAGCCTCGATGATGCGACGTGTCATTCCAAGTTGCGGGGGGCAACGACACCCCAACGACCGATGGGGCTCTCGGACTCTCTAGTCAATTATTCCAGCTAATGCCGGAGACTGAGCGCGGGGCATCTCTGACTGAATGCTGTACGTCACGAGTTCGCAATGAGCGCTTTTCGAAAGGACATATGTTGCGAGGTAATTGCAGCAATATTTTGTACGGGCGATTTTAACCATTAAGTATTTAAGATTTTAGCAAATAAATTGTAATGAAAACAATGTACATTGTTTCGTGCTGGATAAAGCTTTTTTGGTAATTAAATTCTTTTCCTTTTTGTCCCTGAATTTTTGAATAACACGAAATTTCCATTAAAATTGAAAAATCCCCTCAATATTTTTATCCCTCCAGGATTTCTCATTGAAAAGAGCAAAAATTCTTCACCAACATTCTTAAAAGTAGCCACGCATACCCACGTAAATATCCCCAACCCTCACTGAAACCGCCTCGAAGCTCGCCCCAAAAACAGCCTCGCACCTCCTCGAAATCGAAGCCCCGACCTGCCGACATGAAAGAGCCGCGCCACCTTTGACCTCAGCCAGCCCTCCTCGCTCGCAATTTCCCGTCGCATAATACAGGAAGATCCCCGCCCGCCGAAACACTTCCTCCGGCCGGCGCGCGCATAACTATTTACGCGTCCTTAATAATCCGAGAGCATTCTCCCGTCTGTCTCTCTCCTCCCGTCGCCGAGCGCGAGCAGCGAGTTGACGCGCAGCCCTTCTCTCTCTCGGCGGCGTAATCCGGCCCCGAGCTGGGGGACGACGCGCACCACTGCGATAGGGGGCTGGAGTACGACGCGGTTATCCGCAGCTAACTAACGCGAACGCGTGTGCCGCGCGCAGTCGATGGAATGGCATTATGCGCCACTGGACCCGGACGGCTCGGAGTCGGACGATTCTTTTGATCTTTGGGGATCGGCTCCGGGAGTCCGGGTGTGGAGAGCGTTTTAGGAGGGATTACGCGCGGTAATTAAAATTTAATGGGGACGACGGGGATGTATTTTGAATTTAACGATCGAAGTATTTATTTATTTATATTAGAGCATTAGATTATTATTTCAATTAAACTCGCTAAATTCGACCGGACTTAAGCCGCGATATTCAGTGGGATTAGCCGCTTTAAATTTACAACGAGAATTCGAAATACATTTAAAAACTGCGGCTTAAAATTAATACAATTTCTACCTGTGTGCTTTGCAAAAAATAAACAATCTCCCTGTCCAAAGAGGAAATAACATACGTTCCAACAACTTAATGCAGTACTAACAATGTAATTTCCCGGAATTACACGTTCCGCGGCAAAAATGAAGCCCGAGACTCATCCTCAAATTTCGCAAATCCCAAGAATTGTTTCCCGGCGCTCGCCGAGCCCCGCTTAAAGCCTCGCATTTCCACATAATGCGCGCAAAATCGCCGCTCGCGTACACGCGCGTACTTATCTCGAAACGAGATGCAGCTTAGATAAGGAGATCGCCGCGCGTTTGCCACCCAGCGCGTAACAGCGAAATATCCCGACTGCCTCGGCGAGCGCTGAAAGAGGCCGCGATTGCGCGTTATCGTTTTCGTAGCCGATCCCTTTTCGTTGGAGGCTCATTGAGAGGCAGACTGGGTTATTTTTGGATTTTATTGGTGGTTTTTAGGAAAAGTACGGGGATTGGTTTTAAAGCAAGCAATTTATAGCAATTTGTGTACTTTCTATCAAAGTAAAACCTATTTTCATAAGCATTAAATACTTTTTTATTACTGACTATATTTTGTAAAAAATGAATTTGTATAAATACAGATTCAATTACTTGAAAAAATAATTAAAAATAATAAGAATTATTAATTGGTTGAGATTTGATACTGAGATTTTTTTTTTTTTTTT
The DNA here is from genome assembly GCA_900474335.1 of Ormyrus nitidulus. Lineage (NCBI taxonomy): Eukaryota > Metazoa > Arthropoda > Insecta > Hymenoptera > Ormyridae > Ormyrus > Ormyrus nitidulus. The sequence continues at coordinate 95,593 of UCOL01000090.1, forward strand.
GCAACACCCGCTTAACTCGCTCAGCATAGATTACACAACATTCATTTAAGCGTAAGTGAATAATCATGACCCGCGTTACATAAAATTTGTTTACATAAAGGCATAATTATAAAATACAAGTTACTTCGCCCAGACTGTTACCATTTTCTCGCAAATTACGTAAACACTTGTTTCCTAATTATAATATAAATTTTGTAGGAAAAACTAAATTTTTAAATTTAATTAGTCCGAAAACATTTTTGGCCTGTTCGCCGTTTACTCGTTACACAAAACCACAAATACGTTACATTTTATTCCCCCAACAATTGCAAAAAAAAAAAAAAAAAACCCCTCCACCTCAACCGGGCGATAACAGCGTCCGTTTCATTTGAATAATGTCATTCATAGTCGGCGCGCAACCTTTAGCAGCGCGCGAAAAACAGACACCTGCAGCGGGACTCGGTCTGTGCTCACGTATAACATTCATCGGCGGCATTACCCAATCAATGCATTCCCCGAGTCATCGTTAACCCTCGGCGCGTTCGTTACCATACAAATGCTCGCGCCTCGGCCCCTAATCAAATATTCGCGGATTCATCGGGCCGCTTTTCCTCTCATTATTCGGATTTGCCCCGTGATAAATATGCAGCTTTAATGTCCGTCTGCTGCTTGGGATTGCGCGCGCGCGCAGGTGGAAGAGTCGGGAGGGAATTTCCCAGGGGGGGAAGCGAGACGCGCCGCGGAAGAGGATTTTTCCCGGTACCGAGAGAGAGACGACCTAAAGCAATTGCACGCTGACGTCCTTTTTGCGTTCTGCGAGTGCTTGACTGATGAGACGCTGCTGCTTGCGGGCTTCGGTGGATTTGCTTCACAGGATTTGCTCATATTATCGAGGCTGTTTAAGTAATTGTCGGAGGCCGAAGCAGACTGTGAGTGCCTTTAAATAAACATTTCATGTACTCTCTGGGAATAGCATTTTCTTTCCAAGTATATTTAAGGTAACGCAAAGTTTATGCAAAATCATTTTGTACTTTTAATCACGATGAAAAGTACATATACTAAAGGTTATATTTTGAAATACTAACGATCGTTAAACTTTATGCATTCACTAGATTTAACATCATCTAAATATTATAACGTAACTTGATAATCACTTTGAAAATATCTTAAAGTCATACTAATAAGGCAAATTATTAACGGTTTTCACCAGCAATCCCGAGGCGAAAAATAAAGAGTCCTTTTCAATATCCACCACTTTCACCTTTCATAATTTTTTCCTTCGATAGCCATAACAGCCGAAGCGCAAAATACGCTACTAATTGGCGGCTTTCTAATGTACCATAACGTCCGCTATCGCGCGGCATTACGGCTCCATTGGGTGTCAACTAAAGCCGATTTGCCATGAATGCTCCTTCATTCTCATTCACGACGCTGCAGTTAATACGCCGATTCTCGCTTTCATATTTTCCACGGTGTTATATATGCATCGTAAATATTGTAGACTAACTGATTCTCTCGCGTAAAAATGTCAGAACATTATCATTTTTAGAAGAAAATCTTTGCACTACGAAATAATTCGAATAGTAAGTGCATGATCGGCCACTAAAAATTCTAAGCCACTGACCCCTTATCCTGCAAACAGCAGCCTCTCTACAAAGCAAATCGCGTCCATTGACCGATCGCCAAGTCAACGCAAAGGCTCTTGAGCTCATCTCCAACCAGAGCCGCGCGGCACACAAATCGAGCCCGATCGCAATCGCACAATGCCGAATTCGCCAGAGTACCGGCGTCAACGAGCCGCGGCCATCAATGCGACCGCTGCGGTCGCGGTCATCGTCGCCCTCCGACGAGTCATTGTTCGGTAAGCGGGTAGAATTATTCCGGGGGCGCGAAGGGCGGAGAGAGGCGACCCCGGCGGAAGGTGCAAAATTAACGAAGGAGCAGCGGCGACCGGCGCCACTTTCATGCGAAATTAATGGACTTTCGAGAGCCGGGCATCGCCGCGCGGATTGGCGTCGGGCGAATATTTCGATCAAAGTACCGCGCTCGTTTTACGCCCTGATTAAATATTATTTTGGAAGCCGGCTTTGTTTTCGCCGTGGGGGGGCGTATTTTCGTTTGATGAGCTTTTACGCGGAATATCGAAGCTCCGCGAAGCTGGTTGTGAATTTTTTATGGGGGCGCGGTGACGTAAAAGTGCGCCGTAAAAGTGGTTAACGCGCTTGTTAGCTGGTTTTTCGTATGCAGATTTAATTTTTGTCGATTGCTTTGTTTGATTTTACCTGTTTTTCTTTAAATAAAATCGAAAATGCATATGGTGAAAGAGAAAATTTATGCGCAAAAAGATAATTTAAATCAATTATTCCACCTACCTTCGGTTTCAAATTACATTTTAATAAGAATCGGCAGTTAACAGATTATAATCAAAATTTATGGTCGTGCATATAAAATATCATAAATTTTGCAACACGACGCAGGCCGAGGCAGACGAAACATATTGCATTTATCAATTACCTTTGAAGCTCCGCAAGTGTATAAATAATCATCAAAATTTGATAAAAAAAATCAGGCAAGTTTATTTTCAAAAGTATTTTACAAGCCAATCACTGCAACGCTAAAAAGTTATCCGCAATGAAGCAACACTTTCAGCAGCCATCAATCTTCTCCCAACATCTACAATTACCTCCCCAAACAGTCCTAATTCCCGTCCTCGAATCTCGGACGCATCTCGCGCTTCTTCCAGCACTAATTACCCGGAACGCATCCATCGCGCTTCTCCGCGAGAGGCCGCTCCTAAAAAAGAAGAAAGCCCGCGCGTCCGAGAGCCGAGGCGTTCATCACATCGCGACTACCATCTACCCCCCTCTCCTTATTTACATGCAGATCGCATAAAAAGGCGCTACATCATAATAATGTCAGGCGCTCTCGGCTCTTCGCGGAAATCGAGTTTAAAGTATAAGTAGCGCGCGAAACCGAGCGCGCCTCGCATCGACAAGAGTAATGCCCTCGTACAGCGAGAGTGCATCGCCTCCCTTTTTTTTTTCCGCGCGCGCCTTCGGACGCGAGAGGCGCCTGTGCGCCGATTATAATTGTTGCGTCATTTGAATAATTCGCGTTAGCGCTCTCGCAATTGCGGGCGAGGGCCCCTTTTTACGCGGCGCGAGCAAACTCGGAGGATAAAGAGCGAACGCCCGCGAGGAGAGACGCGGAATACGGCGAACGTCGGCCTGATCGTTGCGTAATTGATTTAATGAGGGCTCGTTTGGAGGCTCGCTCGGCACTCGCGCCTCGGCGAGGCGATATTTAGTTAGGCGTAATGAATATTGTTGTGTCGAGTGAGACTGTGGCTTGCTTTGCACGATGGAATTAGCAACTGAGTATATAGTTTTAAGCTTAATTAAAACGTTCAATTATAATAAGAAATTAGTAGTGTTTGCCGACTGCAAAACAATTTATGAAATTTGAATAAAATAATTGAGGGAATTGTACACCGTCGAGTGTCTTCTGAATTCGCTTTCGTTCCTCCCTTATAATCCACGGCAAAGTCGTTTCAGGTAACAAGAGAGACATTCGAAAGTTAAATCACCAATGAATATTCATAAAGTCAGCTTAAGGAGAGAGAAAAGCAGCATCGATTGGTTTTCCTATGCAAAACAATCTTCCGCCGAATTAGTACAATCCCGTCGAGTCGAGGCTTTAACAACTTAAATCCCTAAGCATAACAATGAGTAATTATCCACGCTTTCGAGTTGCAAATGACTCGGGCTTTATTACAAAATTATTCAAAAATCGAAGAGAAAACACGAGAGCGGAATGGCATTTGCATTGGCCGACGCATTCAATGAATCGCGCACGACATATCTCATGTGAAAGGGTTGCCAGGCTTTTTAGATAGTCTAATCGATGACGCAAAATTGATTTTACATGAAGGTTCTACATCGACTGGTTTCCGAGAGAACATCGCATAAATAAAAATTATCGGCGTATTATGTTTATGATCATAAATATGTATATGCATATGTAAGAAAGTAAGTTTTATTACGGCACTAAATCTCAGGCCTCATGTACTTCAATGAGCGCAGCGAGAAGGTTTTTGCATCACTTCGGTAAAGAATTTTTCTCTCTCCGCGTAAACGCTAAAAATGCTAAGTACCGCTGAACAATGTTCCGGAATACTAATAAGATCTAATAAAAACAGTTTTGGCTCGCGGCGAACATATTAACAGTCGTGTTTTAAATTTCTGAAGTATGTTCGCTTCGCTTAATTGGACTGCAGTTAATTTAATTTTAAAGATGTACAGAGCAAGTTTACATTGTTGTCTTTAACGGTTGCGAACAAGTTTTTTAAACTGTGTTCATCATTTTAAAAGTGAAAGCACTTGTTACTACAAATAATTTTACTTTACCTATTGTTTTTGAAGTGAAATTTATATTTGCATAAATTAATTATTCTTAAGTCATAATATTATAATTAACTTCATTACTTATAAATCACTCAGTCAACAAATTATTATTATAACTGTCTTCAAATTTTAACAGGCAATAGATAGAACTAAAACAGAACCGATTCTTTGTTTCATACCGTAACACGTTCCTTTATTGCATTTATCGCTTACGATTCCCGCAAATAAAAGATTCTCAAACATTTTACAGAAAACGAAAACAAAAGACCAAACGCTCTTGTATTCATTCCCCCGCAAGAAATACTCTTATACAGCATAATAGAGCAATTTTAATCCATCTCGGAATGCTCGGAATTCCACTCGAGCCGATTCTGGATGTAGAGCATTCTAGCTTAACGCATCCTCGAGATATCCTCAGCCGCCGCATCCCCACCACCACCTCCCCACCGGCAGGCCAACAACGAGAATAACTCAAGCGTATACGAAAGCGCGCGCCGCAGCTTGCACTGACAAAGATAGCGGCTAGCCGAGGAGGCAAAAAAGCCCCGAAGACGCAGAATAAGAACAAGCGCAGGAGGGAATCCGATTGAGCCCGAGAACGAAAGTAAGTCCAGCGGAGCTGGATCTGCTCTCGGGGCAAATTGGGTAGGCGTGGCCGGCGATTTATCGACTATCGCAGCCTCGATTCCGCATCGGGATATAGATAGAGAGAGAGAGAGCGAGAGGGAATGCGCTCCTGACCGTGACGGGAGGTCAGGCAACCCGAGAGCGAGCTGCAGCGCGCGCCTCTTTTTGCGGGGAGGGGGGGTTAATGAACGAATTATCCATTATCGGCCGGGGTGAAAAGTCGAATTTCGACGAGAGACCCTGGCTTTCGCTTTGGTCGATGGGAAAACTTTGCGGGGCTCGAAATCTTTCGATGGAAAATATTACCACTCGTAGGTACTTTAGCCCGCTGCGCTGAAACTTTTCATGCGCGAATATTATAGTTTTATGCGTTTTACGATGACCGATGAAGATTTCTTTGGGGTTTCAAATCAATTCTTGGTGCTTTTCCACGCTTCGTAAAATTTAACCAGATCGTAACCTCCTTCTGACTAAACTCTACCTTCACACTATCTTCATAGAACCCCTCACTTATATCTCTAATCCTCTGTTCCTCAGTCTTCGTCCGGATATCATCATCCGAAACGTGTACACTGAGGAAAACCTCAGTAGTTTCTTCCAACGTTGTTGCAACCCCTCTTATTGTACTCATAACTTTCTTAGACCTCGATCCGCCCGACCTTAAATTATATAATGATTTTCCTACTTGATTTCGCTTCCATGGAAAGCACATGAGTTGCACTTCTTTTCAGAGTTTGAATTTACGATTGAAAATTAGAGAATGATTTCCTGATTACACGGAGACGAGGAGTAAAGTAGCTGCAAGCCCGCATTTTCTACAATTTAAACATTTTTTACTGCTCGATAATGAGCCTTCAGTCTTCTCGCATTCTCGAGTAATTTCAATGTGTAACTGACTGATTGGCTGAAATGAGGCTGCAGCTGGATCTCGCAAAAAGTCCAAACTCCAAAGTAACATCAAACCTGTTAATTTTCCGGCCTCGGCCTGTCCAATAAGACCTTCAAAAGCAGCCAGAATCAGCGGTAAGCAAAAGCATCATCCCTACGGTAGCTATGGTAATAAATCTTTTTGTGCTTGTGTATAAACCGACCCCTACTAAGCTTGCGCTTTATGTAACGACCGCGAGGAAGCGAGACGGAGCCGACGATAATAAGAGAGCACACGAAATGTCCGCGGTAGCCGCCTCTTATTATTAAGTAGCCTGCGATGTAAGAGAAAAAGAGATCAAATGCGTGCTCTCTTTTCTTCGTTTGTGATAAATCAGGGCTTTTCACCTCCCGCGACCCTCCGATGCGCAGAAAGGGGCTGGAAATAATGGCTGTGTATCGAGTGCTGCTTTTTCTGGAATGCCTGATTGTGTGCTTTCATGTTGGCTGGAAAAGTAGGACTTGGTGATGATACTTTCATACGCGGATTTATACAGAAAAAAGAAAATCAGTAGTTGTTTTTAATATTCAGCTTTCATATACGAGGCTAAAAATTTATGATAATCTTATGACTCAACTAAATAATGCAGAATTAAAAAATTCAGAAAATAATGTTTAAAATAAACTATTCATGATTTCTATGGAACGCGCTAAATTAGCCTATTCAATGTACAATTACCAATCGCAAGTACATCGAATAATAAAATAGCTGCTCAATTCAATAAATAATTGCCCGCTTATGCAACGGAGAATGTCTCTCGATATAACCTTTCACACCTAAATAACAATTTTTGAAAAGCCCTCGATATTACGATCTAATCGAGCGCGTTAATTTCCACGCTAAAAGCAATAAGCACTGAAGGGGAACGCGATGAATACGTGGGAGGATTCGATTTCCAGGCTTCGACTCGAGTACCGAGTTCTGATGCTCGCGTGAGTCGATGCAATGCTTATATGGATCCAGAGACTCGCGTGATCGATGCTTTTGAAAAATTCTTCATTGTCCGCTCGCGTGAGCTCGCGCAAGTCCTCCTCGACGGGAAAAGTAATTTTAGCGAATCGAGCTCCACGGCGTGAAATGCTCGAAAATTGAAAAGAATATTTTTAAACCGCGAGGCGCGTCTACAAAGCTGCATTCTTTTAATGCGAAGTCATTCGCGATGCAGAGAGACGGAGAGTCGTGAACCTCTTGTGAATTTTCGGATACAAATATAAACTGATTTAAAAATAAATTCTGTGTAATCGTTAATTTTAGTGCGTTTTGTCTTCTTTATCTCTGTATCTGCTCTTCACAAAGTTTTCTATTTCATTTACTTAATCAACAGAGAAAGATGCACGGCATTCGTACGTACCTTTTTATTATTTCACCTCCTCTAATTTTACGAGAGTGTCGAAGAAAAGAGACCTCGCATCAAAGGCTGTAATGTACAAAGTTCAAAATAAAAAACTTTATTTCGAAGAAAAAATATATGAAAGTTCCACCTCTTTGATAAATTCCTATATTCAACTCTACTCCGCGAACTTCCAATCGCGACCACTTCCCTACTAAAAGTAAACCTTCTATTTTTGCAAACTAATGAATTAAAAAATGCAGGCCGTCTATCGGAATAATTCATCAGCGCCGCGAGAGTGCAGTGCACTATGAATAGCGGCGAGTGGGGAAAAAAAAATCCAAAATCACGGTATAAAATTAAACGCCATTAAGGTATGGAAGCTCGCCTCGCCGGCGATAGCCTTAGCATCAATAAAATTCCATTAACATCGGACCGGAGAAGCGGCGGCGCGTTACACGGGCTATGACTAATGGAATGTCAACCCCCGCATCGCGCCTTCGCAGGCATTTCCGTAACGAGTTCACAAGGTTATATTGCGCACCTTCTTATTGCGCCTCCGTCGGAGCGGAGCCGGAAATTATATATAATTTCGAGATTAAAAGTCCGGGGGCTTCATCCGCGCGCAGCGACTCGCGAGATAATTAAATACGTATAGGTTCCATTAAGAAACTAATTTATATAAGTGAGAGTTTCAATCTCTGCTGATACGCTGTTCGGCCATTGTTGCGAGAGTAGGATGAAGGGAGAAGAGTCATCGTGATTTAATGCAATTTTTCAGTTTATTTAGAGCTGAAAATGCAGTGTATAGTGTAAAAAGTAGAGGTCTTTTTTAGGTAATTTCTAGTTTTACTTTTAGATTGCGTTCAGATAAGCCGCTACTTTTCAACTTTATTTATAAATGAATAGTCATTATTGCGAAAAAAGTCCTCGTGCAATATTAGCCGAAAAAATCATTTTACTCCCACCCCAGCCATCTCCTCCGAAAATCAGCAGACCAAATTCACATCAGCAGTAAAAACTTCCCGGAATGTCCTAACAATCATCCGAATCCTCCACATATCAGCTCGTCAACGACTTTTTCTACACCTGCTCACAATCCCCATTCCCACATACCTCTCCGACTCGACTCAAACAAATCCCCCGATCATAAACCATCTCGTAATTACCCGTCGCTCAAAGACAACGGGCCCGCGCGCGCGTCCAATTAGGAATCGGCGAATCCCCGCGGCAGCGGAAAAATCTCTCCCGTTTCCTTGGGAGCTTCCGCGGCGCGAATTCATAACGGCAGCGCGTCGGGACGAACCGTAACGACATAACGCCGCGCGCTCTCCCGCCGGATGGCACAAGGCGTCGAAAGCTCGCGCGACGACGGCGACAAGACGCGCCGGAAACGCGCACGCGCCGAGAACGCGCGTGACGTGCATGTAAGCACCCTCGAGAGCCTTCGCTCGCCCGAGGCCGAGCTGATTCGATTGAAGCTTCGTTTTGAGGATGATAACTGATAGGGAGTGATTGAATTGTAAGCTGAATGTTATGGCAGCCTGTGAGGTTAGTATGGATGTGCGTATTGTACGGTCAGGTGGTGAACGCGTTTGTTTAACAGGTGGGAATGATATTTGATTTGGAAAAATTTATATTGCAAAGAGTTTTATTGCGCGTGATTTGAGCTGCAGTAAAATTACGACCTCATCATTTTAAACCTTTTACGCAAATATATTGATTTTCTGAAAAGAAGAAAACTTTTTTCACACTGAAAAGTTCTTTGCATTCGAAAGAAGTTCTTTTGCGTAGTTACAGTTAACTTTTCTTCAATGTACTTACTTCTGCAGGAGTTCCTTAAATAGATTCTTCTTATCTGAATATTAAGCGATTAATCCCATTAAAATTCCATGTGACTGAACTACAGATTAAAAATATTAATTTCAAACAACGTGCAATTTCCTCAGTGATAAAAACAATAATAATTTTCCTTTTTTGCATCAACTTTCAATTTTCTCATAAAAAAGCTATGTGCTAATCACGCTATTACGCGTACAAAATCGTTTCACATCATTTCTTTTTGCGCCAAGGCTTTGTGCCTTGTCACCTTCGTTGCGATAACCTCCTGCAATTACGCAGCTTGACCCTCGTCTCGTGAAATCCGCCTTACGGAGCCTTGCAAAATCAATTGTTCGAGCAATTAAAGCACTAGTTCCCATTACTCCTCGATCGACAAAACCGCCACGTTGATCTCTTCATTCTCCGGCCTTCGTTCAGCTCGCATTTCAAGCTCGGAAGCAAATTAAGCAATTAAAAACAATCACCGATACAGAATCGATTCCCCGCGGCAGCGCTTATATTCTCTCTAAACAATCGCGGCGCGGCTTTCTTGCGGCGCGGCTTCATTAAATTGATCTCGCCGAGCCTCTTGCACCCACGCAGTTATCCCGAGCCGCTGGAAGCCGAAGCCGGCTGGCAAATATTTGCTGAATTGCGTTTTCCCGTAGCTGCCGCCGCAATTTACCCGCGATCCGCGCGCGCGCTTTTTTTCGGTTCACAGTTACGAAAATTACGAGGCGGCGCGAACGCGAACGAAGCGGCGAAAGCGCCGATGCGAGACGAACGTAAATATTAGGGAAATTCCGAGCCGCGCGGTGGTTTTTTCTTTCTCTTGACGCTCACTTTTTCTCTCTCTCGCCTCCCTCTCGTGGCGATTGCTAGTTTCTGCCGAACGGGAGAGAGAAAGTTTATTTGAAAAAGGTAAGTTTCTCTGTAAATAAAAATGGCAAGGTTTGCGATTGAATGCGGGAGTAAATTTGAAAAAAGAAATCGAAAAATTTGTAAACATGGAAGTGTAAAATGGAAGTTTCATCTAAATTTTAACTGAAGTCTTTCACAAAGACTTCCAAAGTTGATTTAAGTACACCGCGTTGAAGATCGTTTAAATATTTCTTTTGATCGTTTCCTGCGTAGAAATTCCTGAGTGGTGAGCGAAAATAAAATGAAAGAAAGTGCAGAGAAAAATACCATAGGAGATACGGCAGAATTACAAAGCCGGAGGTGAGCAAACGCTGATACGTGATCCACGTGTGTGTAATGCGAATTATGCCTCGTGGTATCTCTTTGAGATCAAACCACCTTCAACATCGCAAAATGAAATTCCTATCCTTTGTGAGTTTCTCTCTTTATCCACGTTAATCCCCCTAGTATTTTAGTCGGTAAAAAATTTTGCTGCTGCCTTAAAAAAAAAAAGGATTTTGTTTTGCGATGCGTTAAATGATGCTGAATGAGTTTAAATACTGTTGGGAATCGATTGTGATAGAAAATAATGAATATTATCAATGAAAAAAATGAAAATGTTACCATCAAGTAGTACAAGGCTTCTCTAACCATTAAAGTATAATTACGTAAAAATAAAAGGAAAAGCATTAATAACAATTATATTAATTTTATTGCACCGTCGTACCTCTGAAATTACTTTAAACAGCCGAGACTAGCCCAATTAAAGCATCATCTACCATTTACACTAACAACACAAACAGTTTTTCTCCCAATTCACATTCCAAAGCAGACGGTTCCCCTCTCCCCGCCGAAATTTCCCGACTTGCCAAGTTACAAACGAGCCGAAAGCCAGAAATCATGAGAACGACGACTCGGCCGACAGGAAGACGGAGAGGTGCTGCGGAGAGAGGAGCAGTAAGTTACGTCGAGCCGTCCTGACGTGGAGAGGAAAGTGCGGCGAGTACAATTTGTATATCCGACGTTCGATCGACTGCAGTGCGGCGCAGGAAGACGCCGGGACATTTTTATCGTCCGACGTTAGTTCGCATTCTTTTAATTTATTCCGATGTTCCTGCGACGCCGCGGCAACTTGGCAATTAGTTGAGGACTTTCTTGCGCTTTTCGATGCTCTCGAAATAAATTGAGTATCGGAAAAGTTGCTAAGGAAATTTAAATTATTAGGATTTAAAATTTAAATTGAATTTATACTTGAAGGACGCTTTCGTTATTAATTGGATGGCCTTCAAATAATAAAATGACAAAGTTTTTCGTGCTTCCTTGTTATAAAAGTATTTGGAGTTTAAAGAAGTAATATAAAAATAAATTGAACTCTATAAAACACAATTCTAGAGTACTTCAAATTTCACTAAAATCTTTCTTTAGCAATTTAATTTCACTCCAGCTTCTGTACAATTAAAATATTCAAAACAAGAGTATCATGAAATCCCTTTGTGCCTCTCTGCCCAAGACGTTACGCTCTCCCTTAAGAAGAAACTCCCCCGTCCTCTTCCTGGGAAAGAAAACTTTTTCTTCCGAATCAAAGAAAGTCGGAGAGCAGCGTAAAAAACAAGTACCCTATAAGAAGCGGCTCGCGTATTATATCTGGCTCGAGCCCGCGGCCAGGTAGGTTTAATTGCGGTGAGCGCGTCCGAGTCCTTTAATGGTCCGACGAGCCCTGCGAGAGAGAGAGAGAGAGAAAGAGAGAACAAGGCGACGCGAAGGAGGCGAGAAATAAATATAAGGAATAATAATCCAAGCGTGAGATGCGCACCTCGAGAGATGAAAGGGTTGCGCACCGCGCCAAAGCGACGGCGGCGTTAAGAAAACAATCGAGAGCGTCGTAATAACCGGGAAATTGGACCACACAATGCCCATCGCGAATAGTGAATTGCCGTAATTTCCTTTTACTTTCCAGGCGCTTCTTTAAAAATCGTAAGAAGAAAGCCAGGTGATACTGCGAGCGCATATAAAAAAAAGTGTCATTTTGCGCTGAGAAGCGGACTTGAGAAACATTACATTGTATTAACAGCTGAAAATGCATGGAGTAATCATTCATAAGAGTTTTAAAGTTTTAAAACTTTACTTAACTGTTATAAAGTTTATTTATTGCCTAAATCGACAGGCAGATTATAAATTATGAGGAAAAAAAATGTTCTTTTGATCAGGTGTGAATATACATGATAATGAAAAGTTTTAATACAATACCTTCTGAACGGAATTTATTTCCAATCAATAATAATGCTGAATATAGACTTACCTGAAACAAAAAATAAAAATTTCTATTAATAAAAGCTCATAATAAAATTAAAACCAGATTTTGTGAAATTTAAATTAGGTTTATGCATGCATTTTAGTCTCGCGCTTATCTCTATTCGTACAATTAAATAGCTTTTAAATAATCATCGTAATGTCAGCAGAATATAACGCATAGTATTTGATTATAAGTGGCGAGAACGTGTTAACTGTTCGAGTCCGATGCGATAATGCATTATTTATTGCTGTTTTCTGCCGCAACAGTATTCTCGCCGTCTTTCTCGGCCCGTTTAATTGTGGCATCGGCCTTATTCTCGCATTCATGAGCGTATTTCACTTGAGGAGAGAATAATAAAACCGAATAGTACTGAGAATCTTATGCTACTTTTAAACGTATTTAACGAGCTGTGGTATTTGAAAATTAATGTGTCTTGAGCATATACTGTTTTGATTTCAAAAAGAAAATAAAGGAGTTTTATGGCTACTTGAAGAAAACGTATTAATTAATTTCAGTGAATTCTGTAAGATTCGTAAAAATTTTATTATCATGAAGAATTTCAAAGATGGAATATTCTAAGAATGATATATGTTCGTTATGAATTTCCAAAATTTGTTTGTTTTTATTTTACATTTAAAACAAAAGGAAGTAACCTCTCTAGTAATAAAAAAGTTTTGCATAAGATTAACGGTACATCATACCTCAGTAATTTTACGATAATCAACGTCCATCAAATGCGGAAATTGGGATATTGTTCGAACGCAACTCGATCAATCATAGTTGAGGATAATCATCCTCAAATCGTATGTGCAATCCATCGTTAAATTATCATACATAGATAATAAAAGAGAATAAACAGAGAAAATTCTCTACTTTCCCAATTGAAGCATTGTGAATTTAAATTATGCAAGAACTGAACCATATACATGTTCAACTGATTTATATATATAAAAAGAGTAATTGAAAAAGAATGTAAAATCAGATAAAGGCTTATGCTATTACAGACTCTAAACCAAATAAATCATGTGTAACTATTTAAAAATCACTTTTGCAATTGTCATTTCTTCAATACTGTTTGCAAAGTTACATAAATCTCGAATTTTTAAGCTCTTCGATTTACATGGTATTCTCTCCAGGGATATTCTTCCTCTATTTACATGTCCCTCCACTTCCTTCCTTCGCTTTCTCTTTTTCCTTCATTTGAATGCTCTCAACTATTCGTTATTGATCGCAAGTGAGCGTTATGGCGAAACAATGAAATGATAGATTCAATGGCAAAAGTAGAGGTGGAACGAAATAACCGAGAATGCCTGGCAGTGGTCAGCGCTAAATCAATTAACTTCTGTTCAATCACGTTGCGAACTTCTCAGACGCAGTTAACTTTTGAAATAAAATTTATCCAAGCAATATCTAATAATAAAATACTCTATTGAATTCGATCAAAACGTAAAATGTGTAATAAATACAATTAGTATTCCATTATATACAAATTTTTGAAGAGTATTTCTTTGTATTTTATTATCATTAAATTAATAAAGTACTTTAATGTTTATAAAATTATTTCTTTCAAAGTATAATTTTAAACATGCTTTATGAAATACAAATATAAAAATTAGGCGACTCGTAACTTCTGAAGTAAATGAAAAACAGCTATAGCACTGTTCGGCATAAACAAAGTGCACACAATCGATTGCGCAAGCTTAACAAAGACTAGGAAATTTCTAAATTGTATTTGCTCTGAGCTTCAATATTCCCAACTGCTGACGGAAAATGTTGAAACGCCGACACTCCTAAGTAGATGTAATTTACTGCAGACTTGCACGAGGTGGGAGCAGGTGTTTAAGTTTCTGCTGGGTTGTGTAGGAAAGAGCGGATCAACGTATGAACACCGGTTAAGAAAGGATCTAACCAGTATTTAAGCACTTACAACCTCGAGCTCAAGCTGCAATTTGTTCGGTTTCTCACACCCAAAGACAGAAAAGCCTGCGCATGAAATATTGTTCGAAGACTCGAGTTCTTTCTCCTTGTAACTGAATGGAATTGAATTTAGAAAAAAATATACTTTTCTGGCAGTAAATTATTTTCCTTTTCATGTTTTTTCGAAAGCAATATAAACTTTTGAACATTTCTAATTCATAAAAATAATCTTAAAAGTAACATTGATACTACAATCGATCAAGTATCAGAAACCGATGTACCACACCAATAAAAAGTCAAGCCACCTCGGCAAAGAAAAACCAAAAAGACATAAAGCACCATCGACTAAAACGAAAAAGGGGTTTAAAACCGCACCACCGACGCGTCGCTGCCTGCAGACTTCGAGCGATAGCGAATCCGACCACTTTATCAGCAACATAATTAAGTGGCAGCTCCCGGCTGAAAATGACGGCGTCGAGCATCGCGTCAGGCGGTTCGTTCGCTCTGCCTCGCCGCTCTCTGCAAGCCAGCGATCGGATAAACTCGTTAAGATATTCAAACTTTCATTAGCCGCTAATCATCCTCCCTTCCTACGTGCACATGCGCGCGCGCGCGCCAAAACCGCTGGAGATGTATACTGCGCCGAGGCAGCTCGCGGAAATTCATCGCCGGGGAGAGAAGCATTTCGACGAGGAGTGCCGAGATAAAGGTAATCAGAACGGGGGGGGATGGAAAAACACGAGGTGGCGATAATCGAAATAATGAAAGCGCAGATTTTTTTTTCTTTATTAGGCGCGTCAAGCGCTGGGAATTGTGGATATTGGTTGTTGTGATTCTATTATGTGATTTTGCACGTTGATGTATACTTTTGTAGTGAATTTTAACGGTAATGAGATATAAAGTTGCGGACAAAGTTTTGTTTAACATGGGTCGAAGTAGTAAAAAACCATCCGTGAAATTTACTCAGAAGAAGTCGGCTGCATCTTTACTTTATAACTGCTTCGAGTAACTTGACTGGAAACTTTAGCTTTGCGCCGTTAAAACTAATGATCCAACTGTAATGTCACGCTACTCAATATGAGTTTGCGCAAACAAAGTTACGGAAATTTACAAACATTTAAAAAGCGCTTGAACGCGTCTATAAAAATACTAACAAGTATAACTACCTTCTAACAACCTTTTAAAAAAAATTTTCGTAAACTCATTTAACCAAGCCGCACCGCAAACTCGTATGCGCCCTGAAAAATGTAGCCAAATTAAAAAACTACAGAAAATCAAATCATTAAGAAATCCATTCACGCTCCTTGCTTTTAACACGCTTTTCTGCTCCCCGGAATATTTAGCAAATATCTTGCAATCCGACTCAAAGTCCGTAAATAAGGTCACCCAGAAATCTGGCGCGCATAATTAGCGTTAGAAAGCAAAATGCGGGAAGCTGAAAAACTTCCCTTTCCCGCCGCTCGAATTCATTTTCCAAATGAGACACGGCGAATTTCATTACTCGTCCGCGTCTCCCTCGACTCCAGCTCTCGCGAAGTTGGACTGCACTCGCCGAAAGTGCCGCGAATTTTCGTAATTTCGACCGGCGAGGATGTACTGCGAATTCGGATAGCCGGCAACTATAATTTCTAAACTAGTTTGCCCCCTGCCTACGACTTGGTTTTTCTACGGTGAATTTTCTACTACTGCGTACAAGAAAATTCTTGTTTCTATTAATAACAGTATACCTATTTACTACCAGTCGTTTTTTCATGCTCTGAGAGAAAAAAAGGAGTAAAAATTATTATTTTATATCGTTATTTCAGATATGAGAAGAAAAATAAGAATATTTACTATTTATAAATAATAAATATTACAATTTCTTCTTATATCTGAAATAACGATACAATCTCTCAGTGTACAATATTTTTTGACGGTTTTTCTCTTTGGTCGATATGACTGTATTTATAGATGGGTCGTTGCAACATTTAATACTTCACTCTGCTTCCGACAGAAACGAAAGTGTGAATGTTTCATTTTTTTCTCGATGCATATTTTTAGAATTGTTTTTTTTTTAAATCCGCAAGTTTGTAAAACGTCAAACTTGTTATTTGACAAAGCTTTCTCTAGAGACCTAATAGTAAAATAAACAAGCTCTTCAGGTCACTGAGTATAAAATGACAAGTGTAAACTTGTACAATGTTATCGAAAATCAGCCTAATTAGAGAATACTTTCATTGATTTTTTAAAAACGAAAAAACAATACTTTGGTTTGATATTTTTCTAGAACAAATAATAAATGTTTTGTTCAATTTTTTTCTTATGTAATAGCAGGGATTGTTAATTATTACCCTTTATTAAACAGTAGCACACGAAATACACTCTAAAGACAGATAAATGATAAACCCAAACGTAGCAGTGCATCGAAACACCGCCGTGAATCCGCAAAAAAATGACAAACGGCATAAACACCAGAGACAACGCATCGATCGATCCTTAATTAAACCGTCGAAAGACCAATTACCATGCCGGCGTACGCTGCGCGATCGAGTTTCCGCGGAAAAGCCGCGCGCTATTACAGGTAATTTAATAATCCGATAATGAGCGCGTGCCACCGGCGAAGTCGCGAGCGGCGCAAAATCTCCACGTATATGCGCGCGCGCCGGATAATAATATTCGACTCGCGGTTTCGCCGCGGCGTCCCGGAAGGCCTAATTTTATACGGCGATCCGCGTTGAAATGTTAATGGAGCTAGAATTTTATTGACTTAACAAAGGAAAAAGAGGCCGCGAGTCATCGCCTCCCTTTTTTTTTTCTTTATTGATTCCCCTCGTAATGCGGAACGGATCGGTGGTGCAGTGACCGACTTAAAGGCTGCAGGAACGAAGAGTCGAGGAAGTTTGTAGGATAGTTCGGTATTTTGTATAATAGGTGAAATAGGTGAAAGTTTATATGTGGCATTTATGGGGAAAGTGAGATTGAAAAATGTAAAGAAATGTTGCGGATAAAAAAAAATACGATTCATTTGAAGTGATTTGGTAATGAAACAATTGGGTTTTATTGGAATAGGTACTTTTGTACAATTTTACAAGGCTACTTTAATTAATTCCGAATTCTAAACAAAATCAGAGTTAATTCATAAAACCGTTTTCAATTATTCTCAAACACGATTCTCAATCAAATTTTCAAAAGAATTTTAGACAGAAAAAATCAAATAAAACCATTACCAATTACTGTGTTCAACAATCTATCCAATTCTGTATTCAAACTTTATCTCGTTACATTAAACATTTTAATCATTACTAATTTAATATACAATTCAATTCTTTCAAAATAAAAACCAATTGGCTTTTTTAGCAACAAATTAGCAACAAAATATGCCACCAGTTTCGTATTGATATCTTTACAAGGTCAGGAGATACAGAGTG